>CM076576.1:628309842-628581216 GCA_034641835.2 Pinus albicaulis | reverse complement strand
TCTTTAACTGCCATTAATTCGGTTAGGGTCACTTGTTCATTGAAAGTTTCATCATTCAAGGATAAATGAGTCAAGGCTTGTGTTTAAATAATAAATGGGAGAGTTTTGTGGTCTGTCTTGGCTAGTAACCATGTACTGCATATGGGACTCCCTGTAAAGTATTCTAGTCTGATTGAAAACAGGGATGGTTGCATATGTCATGTCCATTGTTTCGGGGAATTAACACCCTAGAGGTTGGTTGGGATACAACCTCCACAGAGCAGGGGCGTACTACTTAACAGAGACTCACACATCTGCATAGTTCCTTGTAACTTTTCTCCCCAAGATCTTGATAACAGCATACCATATGTTTGGGGTACATCAGCCACTACAATATCCATGACTAAACACTTGGTTGGAATTTGTGCTAAGTTTACACAGAGGTATTTGATTAAACCTAGAAATTTCACTCTGCTTGAGTCAAAGGAGTAAAGATATTTGTAAGGTCTAGTGATTTCAAGGCCTAGGCTCTCCATTACAGCTTTGGGCATTAAATTGTGAGAGGCCCCTGAATCATGCATAGCGTTATGTAAAATCTTGTCATGAACATTTAAACTAACGTAAAAAGGAGGAACTAGTCCCTCTTGATATCTACCCCCAATCTTAGGACCGAATATAAGCTCTGGCTGGTCATCATTAAGATTGACAGTGTGATTATTCTCTTCTATGTTAAAAGCCTTCAAAATTTGAGATCTATATACATTTTGGGCAGCTAATTCAGTGAGAGGAATAGAGATCTTGATCCTGGAAATTTCCTGCTCCAAACTAAAAGGCATCTGATTGCTTGAAGTGCTTGTTTCAGCCTTATTAAATGCCACTCTATCAGCAAAATCAGTTTTCTGATTTCCTCTATTTACATTTGTCAAAATTGTTTTAACAGGAGCACTAGCTAAGGTGCTAACGCTGCTGAGACCTACACTCTATTTTTCATTATTTTGAGTGCCTTTCTCTTTATTTTTATCAGAATTTACAACCACTGTTTTGTATTTTTATTTTACAATTTTGGGTTTATTTACAATGCTTCTTTGTACATATTTTTCAGAGGTTTTAGTTTTGGGAGTTTCTTGATTGCTTTTACTCCTAAGGTCATACTCTTTTTGAGACTCTATGATGACATTTTCCATTTCTTGCTAAAAACTTTCATCCTCATCTCTTCTGTCATCATAAGGTGTGTACAAACCTTGTTTTCTATCATAATGAATTTCAAAATCATCATTGTCTACTCCTAGCATGTTGATGTCATCTTCATCTGTTTGTTATAATGTTTCTTCAACCTCACTTACATAGTTTCGATGAAAAGGAGGGGTGATATGTTGATCATCCTCCCTTGGTCTGTTTTGAGGCTGGTTTCTCCTAAAATTCTGATTTTGGTTTTGATTTCTGTTTTGAGGAGCTGTTTGTTTTTGACTTGCTTGTGCTCTCGCAAGTATGCTCATCTTTTTCATCATCTCCTCCATCATTCTCTCCATCTTTGAGCTAGACGTGGAAGGTGTGTGTTCCTCTCTAAAGGACACTTTCTTCTCATTCTTCATTCTTTCTCTTTTCTCCATTAGATTTACTTCCACAGCCAGAGCTCATTTTTACATATCTTCAAGAGTCAAAGGATCTCTCTCTCTCGGCTGATAGGCCATTTCAGGATCAAATCCTTCAGGAAAATTGTTTAAAGCTGAGCCTTGTGGAAGTTTTAAGTCTGAGGGAAGGGAATTATAAACACTGTTAAACCTAGTGCAATAAGCTTGTACACTTTCCCCAATGTTTTTGTGGAGATTATTGTAGTCCGAGAGTATTTGAAGAGGGTTTTTTTTCACTTCCCATTTGTTTAATAATAACTGATGGAAGGCTTGGAGATAATTTATACTGTGGGGGGTTAAACCTTTGAACCATTTTCTTACTTCTCCCCCTAAAATCTGAGAAAATAATCTAAGCTTGATAGTTTCATCATCAATTTCATTTATGTCAAAGTAGTCATTCATCTTATCCACATGTTGTGAATCAGTAGTAACGTTACTGGCATCATAAAAGGGTATCTTGGATTGATAGTCCTATGGAAGATTGGCTAAGGGTAAAGGAAGGACTAAGGGAGCATACCATGTTGCCATGGTAGGTGTTGGGGGTGGGTTTACAAGAGGTGGATTGACAAGAGGGAAAGTGGGTTGAAGTGGAGTGGTTTGGATAGTGGATGTATGAAGAACAGATGTGGATGGACCAGCAATAGATTGTTGGGCAGATCTTGGATGAGAGAAACCAAAATTATGTAGGAAATGTAAATCTGGTGGTGTAGTTTCTCTACTACCAGGATGTTCACTTTGTTCTGGGGATGAAAGTGAAGACTCTGAATCTAGCTGATCTAAATCATCAAGTGACCTAGTTCTAAATTGATTTCTTAAGTCAAATTGTGATTGTTGTAGAGCTGCAAGGTTTTCAGGAACAGAATTAGCTCTAAAGGGTGATCTGAAAACAATTGAATATTTAACCTCAGGAGACTTCCTAAGGATTCTTTCAGGATTATCAACTATCTTAGGAGGATTAGGGTTAAGATAGGCTCTAGTATGAATCTTTCTAGGAGCCACTATGCTGTGTTTTTCAGACCCAAGTAAACAAGAAAAGTTTAAGCAAATATGACAATCTTTAAGAGGCTAATTGATCTTTTAAACAAGAAAATTTTAATCCTAAAGTCCTCTAACTGAGTTTGTATGATTTTATGATGATAATGGGTCTCCCCAGTGGAGTCTTAAGGTCTGTCTAGGATTGTGGAGTCACCAAGTGGAAATTTTTAGCTCTTTCAGAGGTAAAAGGTTTTATGGTCCACCACCATGTTTATTTGAATACCAATCTGAAATATTTTTGGGTTTTCCTGAGTTTTTTCAGTCCTATGGGTTCTAAGAGTGTCCTAAATCTGTTTCAACACTTAGCTATGGTGATGAGACAAATACAGTCTACTCTTATGGCTAAGCCAGCTGATCCTTCAAGGTTTGATAAGTTCTTATGAGAATCCTAAGGTTCCCTAAGTTTGTCATTGATTCAAAAAAGTTTTATCATGATTACCATTTGCTTGGTATTGCTTGAAGAGGGCTACTTTTACTCAAGGGTTTCAAGGGGGGTGGAGTCACTAGAAATGCTAGCACCTGCAGCTCAATTGGCTAATGAAAAAAAAAAATTAACAAATGTCATTAAATCAGTATGTTTTTTTGAGTTTTAAGGTGTACTAACTTATGAGTTCTCACTAACTTGGTGTGTCCCCAAAGGAGTCGCCAAATGTTAGCTCCCCCTGATCATTGCAATATTGGCAAATACAAAATGCAAGGAGAACACTTGAACCACTTTGGGATTCTAGGATCTAGCCCTCCTGAATCCAGAGAGGGATCTCTCTTATAAGTGCAAAGATTGATTTATATTTAAGGCTTTTGGGTATGATATTAGGCTAGTTATTAATAATGAGGGTTTTTTGTTTGTTTTGGATGGTTGAGCATGATTTTTAGTTGAGTGGAAAGTCCTAAAATGAAAGAGTTTCAAAGGGGTGAAGATGTAAACAATTAGAACAAGATTTATTTATATAATAGATATGAAGACTGCTTTCGTCCATTGGGCTATGGAGTCTGTTAAACACCATGTTAAAACACATACATGGTGTATGAGGAAGAATAACACACTACACAAACAGAGACTCTACACAATGAAGATACGTGAGGCTTTATTTTTCCATTATACGTGATGTGTACATTTATAGTACAATGGTGACTCTTGGTTTCACATTCCAAGGTCACTTGGACTCCATTGTGACTTTTCGCATTCGACACCTACCCATAGAGGATTAGGTGTTCCAACCCCCCCCCATCCGAAGGGGTATGTGTGAGTCCAAGAAGAGAGCAAATACAAACCCAGCATACATGGCAGCACTTGGGCTGAATCAACTCTCTGAAATGTTGGAAAAGAGAGGTGGTTTAAGGATGACCATAAACACTGTAACGCAAAACTTTTTGCAGTTCCTGGAACTCTTCCAAAATTGGCAAGAAGCTGAAAACTTCTGCTAGAGGAATTGTCCCTCATAGAAAAGGGAGACCTTCAACCTAAAATAAGGGAGGTCTACTACCTATGATGGTTTTAGGATTACCAACAACTCTAGAATGCTTCAAGCATTTCCTGGAACTCAACCAAAGCTGGCAAGAAGTCGAAGGTCGCTAAGCCATATTTCGCTTAGAGGAAGTGTTCTATATATGAAAGGGAGACCTTCGACCTAAAAGAAGGGAGGTCTACTACCTGTGGTGGTTTAAGGTTGTCCACCAACCAAAGATGATGGTTTAAGGTTGTCCACCAATCGAAGGCATGATCATGGGCATCCGTGTCTCTGGCTACATCTCTGAAACTGGAATGACGAATTGTGGCTCAGGCTCGCTTGAACTGTTGTGTCTCTAGCTACAACTCTGAACATGGAATGAGATATTGTGGCTCAGGCTCGCTTGATCTGTCGTTGAAGCTTGTACATGACCACCATTTTCCTCCCTATCAGGACAAGGTGAGATGATGGCAAAAAATCAACTGCAATTTTGTTCAATATCCGTGAACATGTTCTGACATGCGACTTAAACATCTTCTTGGCTACTGATGCCCATTGCCAAGAAGCGATCCATCCAAGATGAATCTTGGTTCTTGCAGGAGGCTTGTGTCTGAAGCATCTGTGTGAAGAATGAGTGTGCCGACCACAGTGATTGCATGGATGAAGATCAAAACAGTGATATTTCATATGGCCAACTCGATCACAATGTTGGCATTTCGCAATCTGATGTTGTGGAAGCAGAGCAGGATCTGGAATAGCTGCAGGTGAACTGTCATACATGAATCTGGCACTCTGAAATATGATGGTCTTTGTGTAGTCTGGAATATGAAAGGTCACATCCTTGACATATCCAAGACCAGTTCTGTGCTTGTTGTGGACAAGCTCTTCCCAAGGTCTGATGATGGGCTTAGGAAGTGCAGGTTGAACTGTTGCATCTGCATGAAAATCTGCTCTTGTGCAAGGAACTGAATGTGAATCAAGTGAAACTTTGCTGACTTGCTGCTGATGGGAGTCTTTCACAATGTTTTGAACAGAAACAGGTTCAGAATGGTGACTCTTTTGCTGAAGTTCGTCTTGTTGGAGCTGAGATTCCAACTGCAAAAACTCAATCTTTTCTTGTGCATCTAGCAAACAACTTTGAATATTACAAAGAGAATTCTTGCTCATTTTTACCATATCATGAACATTTGAATGAATGAGGTTATTCAACAACACTAATGCCTCATTGATTTTAGCCATTTTCAACAAATTAGGCTCAAAAAATGAAAGGGTGTCAGCTTCAACCAAAAATGCACCCGTTTACAATGTGATGCAACAAGAAATACAAATGACTCAAAAGAATTTCCAGCTATGGAAATCTCAAAATACAAAGTGTGCTCCTCAAATGACGGAGGGAAATCAACAATTTTCAACTCAAATAAACTGATTGAAACTATGAAGAAGATGCAAATTCCACTCACAATACAATGTCAATATCTCTGCAAAAATATTTTGTAAATGTGCAGCTAAAAACTACTTGTGCAAGTGGCCTATGAGGCAGCTGATTTTTCCTTCAAAGAGCTATTTAAATGATGGAAAACTTGTCTTCTCATGTAAAATTCTTCAGAAAATCACCCTCTTGTATATGCCACAAATCATAAAATGTAAATCTTCTCTTTTCACTATGTATTTAATCCATTTTCTCCTCATATGCCATTTTCTTCATTTCATTTCTGTTGTTCTTATTCTCTTCTTCCTCTCTCTCTCTGCTGTATTTTTTTTTTTAATTAATTAAAAATTAATTAAAAAATGAATTAATGGGAATTAATTAAAGTAATGGAAAGAGGGATATTTATTGAAATGGGAGGGGAGGGAAATATGAAAATGGGATTAAAAAAGGGATAATATAAAAATGGAATGTGGGAACGAATTTAGAAGTGAAGGGGGCTATTAAAAAAAAAAAAATTAAAATTTAAAGAATGAATTTAAAAAGGAGGGGGTGGTATTTTAAAAGTTTTAAAAATTAAAATATGAAACCAAAATGGTGGGGGGGAGGATTTATTTTAAAATGGGTGGGGGAGTTTTTAGTAATAGAAAAATTAAACCGGAAATGAATCTACGTAAGGGAGGGATGGAGTGAAGTGGGAGGGGTGAGAGGAGTATGGTAGGGGTGTTGTGCGTAGATAGGAATGAGAGGTCTGCGTAGAGTGCGGAGGGGGTATAATAGTGAAGGGAGCCGTGTATTGAATGGAGGGAGGGACGTGAGCTTGAGGGCAGCCGTGTATTGAATGGAGGGGGGGCAGGGCTGTGTAAGGGAGTTGTCGTATGTGAGTTTGGTTAACGCAGAGAGGTGTGTGTTGAGGGATGGAGTGATAAGGGGCAGCATGGGGTTGGAGGATAGGGTTAATTAATTTTTAATTTAAAAATTGTAGGAGTGTGGACTGGAGTGAGAGTTTGTGAGGGAAGGGAGCGTGGGTGCAAATAGGGGAGCGGGTGTATGGGGGTGCAGGATAAGAGGGCGGTCGTTGCAGAATGTAGTGAGGTTGTGTGGGCGTAGAGCCGTATTTTAAAAAATGGAGGGAGATTATTATAATAAGGGGGGGGGGGGCGAAAAGCTAAGAGCAATATTTTTTTTTTTTTTTTAATTTAAACAGCAGAGTAGAATAGAGGCTTTTAGAATTGTAGTAGAATTTTTCTTCCAAATACACAGCAGAATTTTTTTTCTTCAAATGTATAGCAGAATCTTGTAGACTCGGCAGAAAAATTAATTTTCTCAGCAGTAGAGAATGAGAATGCAGAATTTTCCAGAAAATTTCAGCAGTAAAACCCAGAAATTTGCAGAGATTTTTCAATGAAAAACTCAGAAATTTTCACTTAAAAAACTCAGAAATATTTGCCGTTAAAAACCAGAAATTTCTTCTCAATATAAATAGTATCCAGCAGTGCTTCAAATTGCAGATTTTAATGAGCAGAAATTGCAGAGAAAATTTATAATGAAAACCTTCAGATGGGTAGTGCTGCCTTTCTTCAAAGTCAATGATTGAATGCTACCAATTTCTGAATGCTGCTCCTTCTCCAAAACCACTTTCTGAATGCGGAAAAATGGCTGCTGCAGAAACTATGAGTGCTGCAAAAATGTCAAGAATTTTTTCAGGTATGCATAGGCCATAAACACAAATGGCTCACTCAAATTGGAGCAGGGCCAACAATCGCTTGCTCTGATACCATGTTAAACACCATGTTAAAACACATACATGTTGTATGAGGAAGAATAACACACACACACAAGAGACTCTACACAATGAAGGATAAGTGTGAGGCTTTCTTATTTTTCCATTATACATGATGTACATTTATAGTACAATGGTGTGACTCTTGGTTTCACATTCCAAGGTCACTTGGACTCCATTGTGACTTTTCGCATTCCACACCTACCCATAGAGGATTAGGTGTTCCAACAGAGTCATAAAAGGTTTTAATTGTGCAACAATTTCAAGAGTGGTCCAAGGGGCAAGTTATCTATATCACAAGATCTTTGAGATTAAATGATGGAATGGAACAATAAAAGTGTTGAAGGGGTGGAAAAAGACAATAATTTAAACTAGGATTTATCAGTCTTTCAAAAAAAGAAAATCCTTTTAAGTAACTGTTTAAAACCAACCAAAGGATAGGCCTAACCATAGACTTCTTTGGAAAAGTTCATATTAAAGCTGACTCATTAGACAAACAATCCAGTAATCCACATAATTACTTTCAGAAGGGATGAAAGCAGATAAGAAAAACAAAGTGTAGCCTAAGATCACATAAGATAATTTTAAATCTAAACTAATTTCAACATACTCTTAGGGAAACTTTCAGAATTACCTTTGGAGAAAGAACTAGAAGACAGGGCAAACCATAAAATTTTCTAGTCTAACTCTACTAAGAAGATAATGAAAATATCATTCAAGAAAAATGTTTAGTTTAGGCAGTAAGATGAGGGAACACTAGCATTCCTAACTGCTTGGACTGTATTGAATCATTCTTAAATACACAATTTGGAGGAAAACATTGAGATAAAGCTTATCAGTCAGAGAAGGGTACTGTAAACATTAAATCCTAACTCTATGCTTGTTGTTCTTTATCAGAGAATAAATGGAAAAAAATAGCATGCATGAAAGGAAAACAATAACATAGAAAGAAGCACTTCACCAGTGATATAGACTAGGATCCAAAGAATCAACGTGTATATTGATGTCAATCGAGTTACATTCTTCAAGTCCAATGTTTCAGTTCAGTAATCATATTTTATGCTCAGGCTAACTTATTCAATCACAAACAGAGCTTCAAGAGCCTCTGAACACTATTTACATGTAGAAAATTTCAAGCACAAGTATATTTCAAAGTTCTGCAACCAACCCTTTACAATGAGCTCTTCAAGAAGATTTTATAGAAAAATGAGGAGGTGGAATGAGAGAAAAGATCTACAGACTCAATTAATACATTTTAATGCTTCTCAGCCTTTGAGGGGCTCAATGGAGAAGATTTCAGGTATTTCTCTGTATTAATTGGCTTACATTAAGTATTAAGCTCGTTGGGAATATTTTGTTGACTTTAAGGCTCTTTTTTATCCTTGTAATAACTATGCTGACAGTTTAAATTAGCTTCTTTGATTCGAAATAACTGTTGAGTTGTCTTTATGCTAATATCTTCTATTTTGGTAATAACTCAGCCTATTTTGAATTATTTGAGGCTACAGGTGGCCTTTGGTAGCTGGTGAGGAATCAATTAGCCTCTGATGTGGCGGTGGAGGCTTCTCAGTTTGTTGAATTTCTTTGTCCTTCTTTAATCATTGTTGAATTTTCTTTAATTCTGTGTGTTAGGCTTAATTAGGCCTAAATTTTGTCTTTTGTTCTTCAAACTATGTTTAATTGAGTGGATTAGGCTTTAGATATTCTATTTAGGCCGTAATCCCTCAAAACTGTGTAAACCATCTTTAATTCTTCATTTTTGTTGTGGTTGGATCCTTCCACACTGATACTCTTTTCTTGATTTAATTTTTTTGTGTCTTGTTGATGTGCAGGCGTACAGAGGGCTCTTATAATGGTTTCAATGCTCATGAGGCATTGATAAATCATAATTCGAAACCCTGCAAAAATATCTCTTTGATGAATAAAGGCCTGGAGGATCGTCACCCTCGACCTTCAATTTTCTTTTCAAAATAATAAAAAATCCTTCAAAACCTGCAAAACAAAGAAAAATTAGAAAAAACTTGCGGGGATGGGTCAGAATGCTTCAGAGGTTCTAGGTTAGAGCACAACCATTGGATGAAAACATTCAACGGCTATGATTTCCTCTAGAGGTTAAAAAGGAAGGCGGTTTCAATATTGACCGTCCGATCAGGGATGGACGACTGAGATTTTATCTAGAGAATGGTAGGACCCAAAGGAGTTGGGCCTATCGGGTTGAATCTGAGTCATTAGATCTTCAATATGGATGTCGAGATCGATATTTGGGGCTAATGAAATAATATGTGAGGTAGGGTCGGGCGGAGAAATGGAAAATGCGAGCCGTTGATCTACAAAGATCAACGGCGGAGATTTCATTTAAAACTTTATATAGCGGGGTTTATGAATTTAACAAAGGTTGAGGGCTTTGATTTGGACCGTTAGATCTTGATGCATGGATGGCCAAAATGAAATCGGAGGAGGAGAGAGGAATGGGCGCACAGAAAATCTTCGATTCAAGATTATGTCGATCATTGATTGGTTTAAGATCAACGGTCGGAATTTGTTTAGACCGTGAACCGGCGGGTTACGTTATAATATGAAAAATGGAGTTTTAAATAAAATACAAAGGGCAATTGGCTTCGGGGAGGGTTTATTTATAATTTTAGCGCCTGATTATGGGGCTTTTGGGTATATGAAAAGATGAAGGGATCGGGGGATATAAAGAAGAGGGGCCAATCAGAATCGAGATTTTTCCTTCAAACAAAGAAACGTGCCTATCGCACAACTCCGATTGTGATAAGCACTCGGGACTTTAACTCTTGGTCCTAGGCATGGGTATATGGTGGGGAAGTGGTTTAGGAGCTTAGCCAAAGGGGGCTAAGGCCTATAGTTGAAAAGACTATTTTTTATGATTTTTTCAAGGTTTTCAAAGCTTTTTGAGGATTGTGGATAAGGTAAAAAAGGATTTTTAAACCTTATAAATGGGTTTTTATGAAGGGAAAAAGGGAAATAAGGGAAAATAGAGGAATTTTGTGGAAAAAAGGGGATCAAAATGAAGGTTAATTTTTAGGGGAAGAAGGGGTAAAAAGTGAAGGGAAAAATGGGTTTCTGCAACAGTATTTTATTCATGAAAACAATAGATATTCAGAATTGAGAGGGAAACAACAGTGAAGATTAAATTAAGAACAAGTTATCTTCATAAGACTTCAAGAACTAACAATTTGGCAATAAAATTGTTTCTTGAAGGCTTTCAAAAATGATTTAGCCACCATTTGATATGACAAATTTTATAGGTGGCTAACACTGCTAACTCTATTGTTCCATTTAGCTTGGAGGCTAAAATTTTGGAACATTACACTTAGCCTTTTTCTGTTTATGATCATCTTCTCCAATGAACTCAGCTTGAACAATGGGTGTCTCCTCTATGTCAATTGCATGAAGGATGTCATCTAAATTTCCCTTCATTACTGGGTTGTCCTTTGTAGCTGTAGCAACTGTCTTTCCTCTTAATGCCACTGCTTGGCTTCTTATTACTCTTTTGATTTCCTACCTCATGACATCTTGTTTCTATTTTTCCTCTTTGAAAATCTTTGACCTCTGTTTTGCAGGTGATGGATTTGGTGTATTAAGAACCTGTGTATGCTCTGTCCTTTTCTGAACTTGTTTCCTTGGCTTCAGTTTTTCAAATTACTTTGGTTTTGCAACCACAGGTTGACTAGACTCTGCTACTAGTGGTGATGGAGTTCCTTTATTTTTAGGGTTTCTAGCAGGAGTTAGGGTTTCCAAATGAAAACCATTTATAAATAGAAAGGATGACCAATCCCTGCCTATCTTCTAAATCTCATTCAAAATCAATAAATTCATCAAACCATGATGAAATAAATATGTTTCACAACCTTCAGATTTGGCCTGTAATTTATCAGTCATTTTTGCAAGAATCCTATGCAGATAAAAAGGAAAATCGAGTGAAATATTACCAGTGAAATGCAGAATCAGCTTTAAATGATATGTGTAAACCTTATGATATCTACCTTCACATGTAAAATATCTCTGAATGTTGAGCAGAAGCTTTTCATAAGTGTCTTTGATGCAACTTCTAGGGATAGCATTATTGAGGTTCATATCTGCATACTCAGGTTTCATGACTCTTTGCATGGCTCCATATCAAATTTGAAATTTTTGAACCAAGTTCTTGACCTCTTGGTATCTCTGTAATAGTAGCAATAATATTTGGTGAAATTGACACACTTAGCATCCCAACCTTGTTAGTTTTTCCATTGAAGTTCAAGGAAAATTCTTTGGAAGCCTGTGTGTGGCAAACCTGCAAATTTTCACAAAACCTAAGAAAACCTACTCTTCTGAAGGCCTTCATCACTGTTGGGTCTTCAATTATGGCCTTCATATCGTTAGGCTCATGTCTCAAGTAGTGTCCCCCTCTGTGTGCTTTCTTTTCCTCTACCGTGCTTCACAGAAAACCTGTCAGCCTTGCTTGATAAATTGAATCAACCTTGCTTGATTATTTTATATCAGCCTCGCTTGATTAAGATGTAGAAAACCTTTGTATGGAATAGCCACAGGTTTTGCTTGACACTTCAGAGCTTAGACACTCGAATGGAGGCAAAGGAAACGAGAGTGACCAATTAGGTGAGATTTTGAATTTAAAATGTCATCTCATAACTGAATGATGCCTCATTCATACCCTATCATGACCATGATGACTGCAACGTGGGTAAGTACACTGAATCTCATCATTAACTGACTCATCATACCACTAACCTACCATTTCCCAATGGATTTTGACATATTTCAGCTCAAATGACAAGACAGTTTAGAAACCGCGCTTTCATAGCACTGGCAGTGTATTTTTCCCTATTTGCGCTATGAAACTATTAGCGCTTTCGTAGCACAAATCAACTTTTTTGAACTAGTGGTGCTATGAAAATGAGGTTTCTTGGCTAACTGCACATTTTTGACATGAAACTTTAGGAAATGACCCACAAATGGAAATTATGGATACTTGACAATGAATGGACCTTAAAAAATACTTTATCTGAACTTAAGGATGGGCTTTGAACTTATGAAAATCTAACCTACCCTTGATCAAATCATAAATTGACTTCTAAACCCAATTTTGAACCATGAACAAAAAAAAACTTGACACAATGATGTTTTGAATTGTTTTTTTGGGTGATAACAGAATAAACCAAGAAAAACCAAGTCAAGGATTCTAGAGGCCAAACCACCTCAACCCTCAACCAGTGATTCCACCTCATGGTCGGACATCACTAACCATCACCCGATCAATCTCTACCAAAGTTGTAGAGGGCTCCAAAGCGTTTGTTCCAACCTGGCTTCCAGGGATATTAACTCAACCCGTGGTTGTCACTAGGCTCCAGAGAATTTGTCCCATCAAGGATTATAGGACTAATAACTCAACCCACCGAGGGCTCTAGAGAATTTGTAGAACTAAGGCTTCTAGTAGTAGTAACTCAACCCAATATGTTACAGGGCTTCTAGAGTCTTTGTCAAACCAAGGCTTCTAGAAATTAGTTACTCAACCCACATTAACAAGGAACATGAGCACCAGTCAGAAAACAAAATGGAAAACCCACAACACCATGGCTATCGAGGAAATGGAAAGGATAGGAAAAACCATTGTCAATCTAGGAAATCCTCCATGTCAATGATAGATCATAACCAAATAACCACATGAATATGCCATGCATGCAAAAACTAACAAGGAAATCATACATGCAACTCGGTACCTTCAAATTAAAAGCTTTGTAATTGATGATTTCAGTGTTCCCTTGCGCTTTCCTTCTTTTCATTTTCCTTATTACTCCAGATCCAAATTATGTCCAAAATCCTCCAAGAGTTCTCCAAGAAAACTCTAAGTTTGCAAGAGTGTGAGAGAGAAAATAGAGAGACAGACCCAACCTAAGACTGACAAAAAATCCATGAACTGACCCTCAGAAGAATTTTTATCATTTAGGCCTCTATTTTATTCATTTTCCATTATTTTCCTCCATTTTCCTCCTCACATGAAATTATGTGACCTTTCACCTTCCTTATCTCCTATTTTCCATTATTTTCATAAAAAAAATTCCAATTAATTCCTATTTTCCTTTTCCTTTACCTTTGCTAATTTCCATAGCCATTAATTAATCACCAATGGTCCCTATCAGTATGTTTTTCCCAACATTCATCTTCAAAAACATGTCCCATGACATTGGTCTTATTTTTCCTTTATTAACTTGTTTTTCTATTCAACAACCCCCCATTATTTGTGAGTAGATGTCATAGAAAATAATTGGGACCCTTTTAAAGTTTTTATATTAAGATAATAAAACACTTCATATATTATAATATAGGAATTTTTATTTCAAATATTAAACTTGTATCTTATTGGCCAGTCCCTTAAGAGGAAAATTCATTTAAAATCCTCATCACAAATTGCAAATTGCAAATACAATATGCAGGCATAAAGCACTCCATCTAAAAATTGTGATGCGATATTGTTGAAGGCATAAAGCATGCAAATGATTTCAAAAGAGGAAAAGAGATAACAAAGGAAAATTATTACGGCAAGTTATATTTCATGAAAGATCCACTGGCAGGACCCGCTAATCGCCACGTCATCCATCACTTACTTGCAAATCATAGTTTTTTATCACAACCATTCACTACACCTGCTTTCAAACCCCCGTTGCATATATCACATCGCACTTCCACCAAGCGTCATCTTCCTTCCCCCATTCATTCTTGGTGAGATTGCGATTGCGATATGAATATCGCATCGCAAAAATATCGTCGCTCTTCCACACCCCCCCCCCCCCCCCAAGACCACCAACTTTCCAATACCATTTAAAACCTCCATAAGTGTGTTTAAAGCATTATTTAGAAATTAAATCATAATCACATATCAACGAAACAAATGTGTTGCAAGTTTTAAATACTTGGCCCCCATTCAAAACTATGATGCGAGATGATTTAAAAAAGCTTAAGTGTCCATGTTAGGCATGTGAACCCATGTTTTTCATAATTTCTCAGCCATAAAGGCATGATAGCTTCGAGCCTCCAAACTGATTTGATGGTTGGTTAATTAATGTTTTGGATTTATTCACATTCAAACCTTTATTCTCCATCGTTTCATTTTTATTGTTAATCGCTCCCGTATTTTCAGTATTGTTTTTCATTCCTTGTTTTCCCTTATTTGTAGGCTAGTCTAGAAAAATATTTCCTTCAAAATGTCTAAAGCTACAAAGAAAACAAAGAAACCCATGTCTCCTCAAAATCTTACCCCTCCCATTTAAGAAGTAACAAAGATGTCGCCATTGCTTTTGGATATTACATGTGCTATGGAAAGTGGTTCTTCTTCATGGCAATCAATGTACATGATTTTCGAAGATGAGAACCCCAGGACAGTCTAGAGAGTAGCCATAGTTGATGCCCTTAATTCTTCAGAAGCTACTATCACTTACATTGACAACTCTTTCCTTCACAGAATTGTCACGTGCCCAAATATTCTACCATATAATGATATGGTAAAATGGGTAATTTATAATATCAATGTCGACGAATCGAAATTTATGACCTCAAGAGATACAATAATAGGGTCATTCAAGGCAAAGGATTTAAAGAAAATGTATCATATCCCTGACTGACAGAAGGTATATGACAAGGATTTTCTCGAGAAATTTGCAAAGGAGAACAAGCTACAATCAGAACTGATAATGCAATGGAGGCATAACCCTAAAAAACACAAGCATGATGAAAACAGTATGTATTCTATTGCCTCTCTTGTTGGTCCCTACTACTATGTTCCTGCTATGATTTGTAGTCTTTTTGGTTCCCCCAATACATGTAAATTTTCAATTGAATGGGTCCCTCTCATGGATGCCACATTAGAATCATATATTATGGATTGGGGTGCCATTTTATCAAACAATATTTCTTCTCGTATCATTGACAATAGAAATAATCACTCTTTTAGCTCCAATATATTCCCCCCATTTTTTATGAGTGCTTACATCATGGACTTTGTGTGCTTCACTTCGAATTTTCCAACCATGGGTTGGAAATGGACCATCCAAGGCCCCGCCCCCATTCATATTTACCATAATATTCTCTTCGAATCCAAGTATGGGTCTAGTTTCTATAGAATTTGTCACTGAGTCATTCTGCCACTCTATCAAGTTGTTTTTAATGATAAATCCCCAAGATTGTCCAAAGAAGCCTAAGTCAATTTCAAATCCATAGGAAAGTGGTTTGGTGAAGAACTATTTACTTATGTAAGAGTTTATGGAAGCTTAACCAAACCCCATGTTCTCCCATTGTACATACCAGACAAGCTCCTTGTAAGGGAAATTGATTACCAGACAATAGGGCATGAATTGACTAAAGCCTTGAAAGAGGCTAAGAAAGCTTCTTGGCATATTTTCTCCATTCATTGTGGTGTTTATGCATTACACAAATACAAGCATGTTGGACTCGAAATAGATCAATTGTAGTGTTAAAATTTGTTTATAGGTTGTAATAGACAGTTTGATAATAAAAAAATTCCCAAAATGTTACAACTCAGGTAAAGATCAGGAAATTCATTCATGAAAATTGTCATTACAATGATCTATTTGAAATTGTTGAGAACTACTTATAGGGTGAACGATTAGTAGAAATTCATCTTAGTCCTAAACAACTGACCTAGTTTAAATAATACAGGAATAAAAGTTTATAAAACATTCATCTCGACTTCTTAAAGGTCTCCCAATACATCTCTAAAAAAGAACAGAAGTTGGAGCATCCTCTCAAGGATATTGATGTCCTATTGGGAACAAAATAAGTCAAATCAACTCAAGTACAGATTTGTGATCCAGCGGTTAGTAGTGACTTATATAAAGTTTGGGATCAATTTAAATAATAGCTTAAAGGATAAAAAGAGGTAATAATCATCGATCCTTATGAGATAGTCAAAACACCTCAAGAAAAAGGTATGAAATCATTCACTATTGGGTCTATTGACAAGTCTATCAACATAGAAGGAGTTGAATTCATCCGACCTACCCGACATCTAAAAGTAAGTTAAAAATATAAGAAATTCCTTATTTATAGATATTTTACAACCCCAAACATAACTATGTAATGAGAAAAAAATAAAAAATAGGATAATTGAGCAATCACAAACTTTAGTCTCTAGCGATATACCCATGGAAGTAGTATGGAAGGATCCACAAGCAAATCCATCTTAGGATTTGACAAGGTTGACATAGTTCATAGGTGCTTATACATATGCTATGATTGATAAATCTACATAGGTCCAACAACTAGTTAAAGAAAAGGATGAAAGAATCCTTTATCTAGAACAAGAGTTGTTGATAGAGAAACAGAACATTGAACATCAATTACAAACATAAGTGTCGCAGCTCCAAAAAATCTTGGATCAGTTAGAGCTACAACATCAATCTGACATTGGTGTCAAATATGCTCAAATTCATTAGCTATAGTTTATAGTGGAACAACTAAAACATAATGCAAAGGCAGATGATTTCAAGAAAGAAGCTCTAGAACTCAACAATTTTTTGGCTCAACGACAAGTATTTTTTTTTCAAACAGTGACAATCATCAATGATCTGTGCAATAAAAGTGATTCATTGATGAATCAATTGTACAATCTAAGGAAAAAATTTGATGACATTGATGAAAAAATTACTGAATATATCACTTGGCACGATAGTGCAGAAGGCCAAAAGGAAAATATTCCCAGGATTGAGGATTCCAAAAAATAAATCCTATTTACTGATTGGGACATATAGCTAAAGTAGGCAGAGAGGGAAATATAGAGAGCAAGAGATGTGACTAGAAATATTGAAACTATCAGCAATAATCTGTTTTTTTCCAACCTGATTGATAAATTCCCACTTGATTCTCTCCCTATTGTGAAATATTTAATGAAACAATTGCAGGAGATCTCAAAAGAAAAGGAGGAAAACATCAGAAAATTGGAAAAGCTAAATTGGGAGAAGTACTGGTAGTACTTAGTCAAGCCACACAATCAGTGGCTAAAGCTGCACTTCCTAACTGACACTTCATCTCATCTGACACCTCCACTTTCATATTACGTCTACATGGGACAGTTGTGCATCAGGCCAGGTTAACCTCCTAAATTTCCACCCATGTTAAATATCCTTCAGCTCAAGCAACGAATGACAACAAAGACAACACCACACTCTTGAAGCGAGTCACTCAACCAACTCTATTTATGTCTTATTTCACTTTTTTCAAGGAGATTTGTTTAAACCTCCTCAATGCTCATGTATTTTTTATTTTTATACTTTTATTTTACTATATAAAATATTTCATGTCTATTAAGAAAGGGTCCTAAAATTTTGTAAATAAGGCTTTAGAGAAGTTGCACTTTTGTACTCCTGGAGTTATCTTAATAGAAAATACTAGACCAAAGACTATTTTTCCATGAGTAGAGTCAAGATATACATGGTACTTGTATCTTTATATTGTTGTTTTGTCTTATGTGAATGATCGTTAAATTATTTTTTCTATTTTTTCATATCTATCTTTTTAATACAATTTATCATTTATTCACTACTGAACATGCATATATTGGAATATTTCACTATATATACAAGAAATACATTTATTTTATGTGATATAAGCTTAATAAATTAATTTTATTAACTATTTAATCAAATTAATTAACTTCAATTGTTTTTCATTTTTATAAGTGCTTGATAAACTTCATTCTCATTCACTTAAGAACATCTTTCAAGATCAAATATAAAAGATATAATTAATCCTGGGATAGAGATAGATATATATACTCCTTTAGCTTGTTGTCACTCGCATTCATCTAAGTCACACTTAGTTATAAACACCACATATCCATCCAATTATATTTATTGGAAAACAGGTCCCATCATCCCCAGTCGGAGCCATCATTCCAAACGGAAAATGGATGGTTTTCAAGTCCCTAACTGGGTGGTTATCCTCTGATGTTGTGCAAAAAATTTTGAGGCATCAACATTTTTGGCACTAGAAGGAGGGCCAATAGACTATGAATGGAATTAAGTTCCAATAATAAATCTAAATGGAATCAAAAGATTCAATCTCCCTCGACCAAATCTCCTACAACTTCAAGACCATGCTGAAAGTCTCCTACTTATAGATATGAATTTTTTCAATCATATACTAAATATCCTAGTTCAATTCTTAAGGATATTTCCCCTGATTATACTCTAGAATAACCTAAAATCAATAATTTGATAAAGAAATTAGAATAAATTTATGTTTCAGTAGAGAAGCATATGCTTTTTGAAACATTTGAAGGAAGTTCAACCTCCATCCTGCAAGGGACTAGTGTGTGAAATCATACTCAAAGTGAAAACTTGGGATAAATCCATTTAGGTTTCCTCTTCATTCCCATAGAAGCAAGATTCATACATCACAAACCCCATCATTCATTCCTCTGTCATTTCCATCTTCCCAACCAATTTCCTCATCTATTCATATCTCTTCATCTCAATCAAATATTATTTCCTCAAGCAGTACTATTTCAACGGTTGTTTCTTATACCACTACATCAACCTCTGGAACCACTACAACATCTTCAAAATCCTATAGGTCATACAATGGAAAATGGCCATGGACTAATCCTAGAGCTGTTCAATTGGCTAGACCTCTTCACAATTTACCTAAGCACCCTAAAAAATAACTGCCTAAGTATAATCCTGATGTTGGACTTCCTGCTGAAGAGCACCTACATAATTTCACGCTTTCCAAGAATCTCAATGAATTATTTGAAGAATATTGTGTAGTTAGATTATTTCCTTATACTTTCCAAGGATCAACAAGATCGTGGTACTTTTCACTACCATCAAGCACTATAACTAGTAGGGACATTTTTGAAGAACACTTTTTAACCAAATTTGGTGATGACCACACTACAGCTACTCTTATAAATGATATTTCTAATCTCAAAGCTAATTCGGGAGAAAATATCAAGGACTTTAATAACACACTTAATAAATTGTTAAACAAAATCCCAACTACATCAAATCATAGTGTTGATTTACAGATTGAATGATACATATCCTCTCTTCCTTCTAATATTGCAATTTTTTTAGATAGAGCCAAAAAATAAACTTTAGTTGAGAACATGAAAGAAGCATTGTCAGTTGAAAAGAGAATAATTGCATTAGATAATAAAACCTCTCAAGAGAAAAGGAAATCAAAGAAGGTTACATTCAAGGATGAGCCAAAAATTAAAACTCCTAAAGATCCTTTAGATCTTGAAGGATTACAAAAATTCCTTAAATTTATGTCTAATGAGATGGTAGAAATAAAGAAGTAGGCAGTGGAGTATTCTTCTAGGAAACCTTTTAGATATTTGAATAAATCTCAAACATATAATCCTCAACCACCTAATATTATATCTAATGTTGAATTTGATCAAGATGAGGATGAAGATGAAACTGTATTATCTGTTGAAGAATATCAAGATGAGAAACTTGTCGAAGTACATGGATTATGGGATTTCATACTCCCTACTTCTGATAATGAAGATGATCATGAAGCCTTAAATGTTAGCAGCAAATGTAAAGGTCCTATTGATTCATCACAACCAATCCAGAAATAGAAACCCTCCTCCCTTGCTATTAAAGATAAAGTTTTTGCTAAAACATCTCCTTCCACATCATCTCAATTAGTCCCATATTATTCATATTCTCCCTCTACATCAAAGGTCTTGGTAGTCTCAGGTACCATTGAATAAAATATATTCAAAGATATGGATAAAATCAAAGAAAATATATCCCTACATGAGGTAGCTAAATAGAAACAATAGCATAATTTTCTACTAAAAGAATTAAATGCAGTCCTCATTTCTCCTTTACCTACTCTTGTTACATCCAAATCCTCTAAAGGAATAGGTAAACCTCCTAATGATACATATGAAAATATTTATTCCTCGGATGACATTTTAATTGGATATAGATGTAATTCACACACTCCTCCTTCCTTTTGACTTTTGAATTTTTCATTAAAAATGTGCACAATTTCCTGAAAGACTTTGAGGCTTCTTCAAATATAATGCCACATTATGTTTCTTTGAAGTTAAACATCTAACCCAAAAATTTTACTATTCACATTGTTCAATTAGATAGAACCAAAGTCAAGGTTTTAGGAGAAATGAATCATGTCCTCATTAGACTTGCTTCTAATTCAAAAGCCCATCAAGTCATTGACATTCTAGTTGCTGATATACCTAAGTTTTATGGTTTAATTGTTATTAGAGATTGGTTTGAAAAGCTTCATGGCTATTTTTCCACAGACTAGTCTCATATGTGGCTTCCTCACTATGGTAAGCCAAATCAAATTTGAGTTGACCTTGAAAAACACATGAAATACTCAGTAAATGATTTTGAGGATGAAAATAAACCAATGGCCTTTACTAATAATATCCTTGGGAACTACTCTGTTGAATAATACTTGGGAAATTTTACTGCACAAAAAATCTCCATTTTTAATCAATTCGGTTACTTCTCAAATCAAAAGCTTTTCAGAATCAGATTCTTCTAAATGTGTA
This sequence comes from Pinus albicaulis, assembly GCA_034641835.2. Classification (NCBI taxonomy): domain Eukaryota; kingdom Viridiplantae; phylum Streptophyta; class Pinopsida; order Pinales; family Pinaceae; genus Pinus; species Pinus albicaulis. Next base: position 628,560,341 of record CM076576.1, on the reverse strand, counting down.
AATATTGTAGAAAAACCTTTTGTTAAATCTTTATTTTGGACTCTGTATTTTGATGGATCTAGATCTATGATGGTGGAGGATAAGGTTGTACACTGATCAGTCTAGAAGGAGAAAAAACTATGCTAGCATGTATATTAGAGTTTCAATGCACAAAAAATACTGTTGAATATGAGGCACTGGTCCAAGGATTATATAAAGAAATAGATTTAAATGTCAAATATCTACAAGTATTCAGAGATTCTGAAATTATTGTAAAACATGTAAGAAACACCATTCATTGTGTTTCTCCCCATTTAAAACATTATCAATCTCTGGTTCAAACCTTTAGTTATCATTTCTTTGAATTTAACATCTCTCCTATCCCAAGACTTCAAAATTCCATCGATGATGTTCTAGCCAATGTAGCATCTAGAATTATACCATTTGAAGATTATAATCCAGATAGATTTTCCATTGAATTAATTTTGCGACCATCCATTCCAGAAAATTTCACAAATTGGTGTGTTTTCAATGATGATGAAGAAATTTTGACCTTTTTAACATTTGAAGGATTATATGATGATCAAATAGTTGATAAGGATGAACATGAGGTATAGTTAAAACAAAAAACTAAAGAAAATGTTTTACCTAAATATGTAGTCAAGCTTGAATATCTCTATGATTTGAAATACATATTTAAGAAGGTTACTAATTCCAAACTTCAAATTTCAACTTTGAGGTTTGAGTTAGTAAACCTTGGAACTGATCTCAAACCCCAAAACATCAATATAGGTCTTGGTCTCTCATTAGATGAGAGATTAGCCTTCATTCATTTATTAAAAATATACAATAATGTTTAATTCACTTGGAGCTATGATGATCTTAGAACATACGACAACTCCATTATCCAACACACTATCCCAATTATATCTTATGGAAAACCTGTACAACATAAATTAAGGAAAATTCACCCCAACCTTGAAAGTCGATTCAAATCTCAGCTAAATAAACTCCTTAAAGAAATAGTTATTTTTCCTGTTAGAAATTCCAAATGGGTATCAAATTTAGTGTCAGTTAGGTAGAAAAATGGTGACATACACATTTGTATAGATTTTAGAAATCTTAATAAAGATTTTCAAAAGGATAATTTCCCATTACCACCCATGGAAAAAAAATTACAATGAGTTGCAGGTTCTAAGCTCATGTCTTTCCTTGATGGCTTTTTAAGATACAGTCATATCCTAGTTCATCTATATGATAGATTAAAGACTACGTTCAGAACCAAATGGGGGACTTATGCTTATTAGAAAATGCTTTTTATTCTAATAAACACATGAGAAACCTTCCAAAGAGCTATGGACATAGCCTTTAGAGGTTTGATAAATAACACAATTGTTGTTTAGTTGGATGATATAACAATCTGCTCTAAGAAAAGAAGCAACCATTTCCATGATCTAAAGCAGATCTTTGAACTTTGCTAAAAATATGGGATTTCATTAAATCCAAAAGAGTCTTATGTCGCTCTTAGTGAAGGAAAATTTTTAGGATTCATTGTATCCAAAGAAGACATTTACATTGATCATGAAAGGATTAAAGAAATCTCTGAAATTTCTTTACTCCATACAAGAAATCCATGCAGTCCTTTCTAGGGCAGATAAATTTTTTCAAGATATTTTTTCCTGATTTTTTTCAAATTGTTCTTCCATTACAAGCCACGATCAAGAAATTTTCAGTCTTTAAGTGGGGCCGCAATAAAATATAAGCTTTTGATTCAATCAAACAAGCCATTATAAATTCTCCCTCTTTATTTACCTCACATTTCTCTAATAATTTTATTATATGTACTTTCCCTTCTTAAATATCATATGTTGTTGTTTTAACACAACTTAATGATCAACAAATCGAAGCACACATCTTGTTCTTTAGTTCAAATTTTCAAGGTGCTAAACTAAATTAATCAGATGTGGAGAAATAAGCTTTTGATGTTTTAAAATCCATAAAGAAGTTTAGGACTTCTCTTCTAAAAACACATACTAAAGTAATATTCACATTCCTAGCAGTGAGATAGTTACTTGTCCAAAAGGAAATAGGAAAAAAAAGCACAAATTGGGTCACAACTCTGCAGGAATATGATATTGATATTAAACTAGCTAAAATTTTCAGAGGACAAGGTTTCTGCAAATTGTTGACTGGAGCTTTCAAAATACCAATTGATGAGGATTCAAGTAATACTGTACACGTTTATGAGGTAAGACTGATTGACTTTGAAGCCTGATATGTTGATATTATCTTTTACTTAAAGAATGGGTATTCTCCTCCTAAAATTAATTACAAACATAAAATATATTTAAGGTTAAAATCCAGTTGATATGAAATCATTAATGATGTGTTATTAAAAAAAAACTATGAATCCATATTATTAATATGCCTTGAAAAGTATGAAGAAAAAAATGTTTTGTAAGAACTCCACGATGGATCAGTTGGTGGAAACTTCGGAGGAGATATCACTGCACACAAAATCCTACATGTAGAGTAATATTGAACAACTTTGTTCAAAGATACAAATGCATACCTAAGGAAATTCAAGGTTTGTCAGACTATTGCAGGAAGACAAAAAACACCATCCCTACCTCTTCAACTAGTCAACCTTGAACAACCCTTTGAACAATGGGGATTGGACATCATAGGTGAGATCATTCCAAACTCTTCCAAACAACATAAATACATCCTTACTGCAACATACTACTTTACTAAGTGGGTGAATGAAATTCCACTAAAGGTAGTCAATTCTGATGCAATTATTGAATTCATCGATCAATTAATTATTACCAGCTTTGGCTTACCAAATTAACTTATGTCGACAATGCTTCTTACTTTATAGGTAATAATATCACTGAATTTTCTGGTAAGAGAGGTTTTAAGCTCAAATATTCTGCTAATTATTATCCCCAAGGGAACCGTCTAGAAAATTCAACCAATAAAAACCTCATAAGGATTATAAAAAGACTTGTTGATCAGAGCCAAAATAATTGGCATAAATATTTGAAATTTTCTCTATGGGATGATCGAATAACCAAGAAGGCCTCTATAAGCACCTCTCCATTCAATCTAGTATATGGAAAAGAGATTGTCATTACTTCAAATCTAGCCCTTCCCTCACTAGCCCCGATCCAATTCATTGAAGAAATACCTTTTATTTATAGCTAAGAATGTCTCAAATCCTTAAACTAGAAGAAGAAAGGGAAAAATAAAAACTTACACATGCTTGATATCAGCATATTGTTAAGTCTTCTTTTGATGCAATTTCTATTGCCAAAAAAACTTTTCAAATTGGAGATCATGTTATTAAATGGGACAAGGTACATGAAGAAAAAGGTAAGCATACCAAATTCCAAAGAATGTGGCTTCGACCATTTCAAATTGATGAACAAGTAGGCCCATTACCTTCATATTGCAAGATCTACAAGGGAAGAGGGATTCTCTTCCTATCAATGGCCTTATTTTGAAAAAAAAAAATTCTTAGAAGAAAATTTCTTCTAATGTAATATATTTGTATTTACATATTTAGGTTTGTAGAAAATAATGTTAAATAACATATTTTTAGCTTTTTATCAACATCTCTGAATCTTTTATGGTTTTTATTTTTACTTTGAAAAGTAGGAATTCTTAAAAAAATGATTACAAAATTGAAAAAGTGGATATTTATCATATAACTCAGAAATATTTTCCATTTAAATTGTAAATTATTTCAAAACCTCAAACTTCACAAAATCTTTTCATCTTATTATTAGTCACAAAAGGTTTACTTTTACAAAGTAAATACTATTTGTTACTAAGCATATTTAACTCTAAATTGTCATGCAAAGCTCTTAAAGAGTCAATGATTCTCCCCATCCATTAATTATACTTTCTTTAGAGTGTAATTCAAAAATATATTAAACTTAAAATATAAGAGGTCTCATCATGAGTCTTCTTACCATGATCATAAGGAAATAATATGCTAACATTACCACTATTGAATATCAAACCAAGGTAATGACTTATGCTTATTTTACCATAAGACAAGGGGTCCCATCACAAGCTAGATTTTTTAGCTCAATTATAACTAGTGAATGCCATTGTCACTATCTGGTCACCAAACCAGGACAATAGATTTTTAAGAATAAAAATAATAAAAAATAAAACAATATATATATACTTTTGAATTTATCTCTAAATATTGCAATGATAAATGGATGGGATACTAGATCATTGATTGGTTGAAAGGTAACCTTGTTAAGGCTATGAATGTCTATTGGGAGTAGTGACTCTACCTATGAAAAAATGAGTATATCAAAAGGCTAAGTTTCAAAAAACCCTCCTGCTTTATATTTATAACTAATTAATGACTAATATAGGAAAATAAATATTTACATCTATAAAAGGTTTTTGAAAAGGATCACAATAAGGTGATCTTTTTATTATTCGGAAGAATTTTACTTATCCAAATATTTTGAAAAAAGTTTTCATTTCTTTAATATTTTTACCTATTAAAAGTTTTAGAAATTTCATATAAATCATAGATACCTAGTTGTTCCAGAAAATCGCCAATTGTTGTATTATTCAACAACCCCCCATTGTTTATGAGTAGATGTCTTAGAAAATAATGGGGACCCTTTTAAAATTTTTAGATTAAGATAATAAAACACTTTATATCTTATAATAGGAATTTTTGTTTCAAATATTAAAGTCATATCTTATTGGCCAATCCCTTAAGCAGAAAATTCATTTAAAATCATCATCGAAAATGCAATAGGTAGGCATAAAGTGCTCCTTCTAAAAATTGCAATGGGATATTACCGAAGGCATAAAGTGAGCAAAGGCTTTCAAAAGAGGAAAAAGTGATAACAAAGGAAAAGGCTTCTGATAAGTTATATTTCATGAAAGAGCCATTGGCGAGACCCACTCATTGCCATGTCATCCATCGCATACTCACAAATCGCAATTTTTTTTCATAACCATTCACTGTGCCCACTTTTAAACCCCCAATGCATATATCGCATTGCACTTCCACCAAGTGTCATATTACTTCCTCCATTCATTCTTGTCAAGATTGCAGTTGCTATATGAATATAGCATCACAAAACTTTCATCACTCTTTCTCCCCTCCCCCCTGCGAAATTTCTAATAGCATTTAAAACCTTGATAAGTGTGTTAAAAATGTTATTTAGAAATTAAATCCTGATCGCATATCAACGAAACAAATGTGTTTCAATTTTTAAAGACTTGGCCCCCATTCAAAAGTACGATGTGAGATTTTGATTTAAAAAAGATTAAGTGTCCATGTGAGGCACGTGAAACCAATTTTTTCATAATTTCTTAGTCATAATGGTATGACTGCTTCAAGCCTCCAAAATGATATGATGGTTGGTTAATTAATGTTTTGTATGTATTTGCATTCAAACCTTTATTCGCCATCATTTTGGTTTTATTTTTAATTTCTCCCACATTTTCGGTATTTCTTTTCATTCCTTGTTTTCCCTTATTTGTAGGCTAGTATAGAAAAACATAACTCCTCTTAAATGTCTAAGGCTACAAATAAAACAAATAAACCCATGGCTCCTTGAAATCCCGCACCTCCCGCTTCAGAAGTAATAAAGATGTCGCCATTTTTTTCAGATACTACATGCGCTACGGAAAGTGGTTCTTATTCATGGGAACCAATGTATAGGCTTTTCGAAGACGAGAAAACTAGGTCAGTCCAGAGAGTAGCCACAATTGATGCCCCTAATTCTTCATAAGCTACTATCACTGGCGTTGCCAAATCTTTCCTTCATATAATTGCCATGCGCCCAAAGATTCTACCATATACTTATATGGTAAAATGGGTCATTGATAATCTCAATATCAATGACAGGACATTTATGACCTCAATAGATACAGTGATATGGTCGTTTAGGGCAAAGGATTTAAGGACAATGTATCATATACATGACCCGCATAAGGTATATGAGAAGGCTTTTCTCGAGAAATTTTCAAAGGAGAACAAGTTACAATTAGACCCGATAAAGAAATGGAGGCATAACCCTAATAAAAACAAGAAAGATGAAAGGGTATGTATTCTACTGCCTCTCTCACTGGTCCCTATTGCTATGTTTTTTCTATGATCTGTAGGCTTTTTGGTTCCCCCAATACAAGTAAAATTTCAATTGAATGGGTACCTCTCATGGAGGTTGCATCATAATCATATATTATGGATTGGGGCACCATTATATCAAACAATATTGTGTCTCAGATCTTTGACTATAAAAAGAATCACTCTTTTACCTCCAAGATAGCCCCCCCATTTTTTATGAATGCTTATATCGTGGAGGTTATGTGTTTCACTTATGATTTTCAAACCATGGGTTGGAAATGGACCATCCAAGACCCCATCCCCATTCATGTTTACCATAATATTCTCTGGGAATCCAAGTATGAGTCTAGATTCTATATAATTGGTCATGAAGTCATTCTGCCACTCTATCAAGGTTTTTTTAATGAGAAACCCCTAATATTGTATAAATAATCTGAAGCCAATTTCACATCCACAGCAAAGTGGTTTGGGGAAGAACTTATGTAAGAGTTTATGGAATCTTAGCCAAACCTCGTGTTCTCCCATTGTATTTACCAGACAAGCTCCTCACAAGGGAAATTTCTTACCAGAAAGTGGGCCATGGATTAACTAAAGCCTTGAAAGAGGGTAAGAAATCTTCCTGGCCTACTTTCCCCATTGATTTTGGTGTTTATGGATTGAAAAACTATAAGAATGTTGGACAGGAAATAGATCAAATCCATTGTTTAAAGTTGTTTACAGCTCCTAATAGATAGTTGATCCAAACAAAATTGTCCAAAATGCTACAACTCAGGTAAATATCAGGAAATCCATTCATGAAAATGATCATTACGATGATTTGTTTGAAACTATTGAGAACTATCTACACGTTAAAATATTAGAAGAAATTTGTCTTAGTCTTGAACAACTGACCTAGTCTAAAGAACACAATAACAAAAGGTTAGAAAGCATTCCTCTCGACATATTAATGGTGTCCCAACCTATTTCTCAAAAATAACAGAAGTTGGAACAAACTCCCGAGGATGTGGATGTCCTATTGGGAGCAAATGAAGTCAAATCAATTCAAGTACGAACTTGTGAGATAGTGGTCTGAAAAGACTTAGATAAAGTTTGGGATCAATTAACCAATAGCTTAAAGGACATCAAGAGGTAATAATCATTGATCCTCAAGAGATAGTTGAAGCACCTCAAGGCAAAGGTCAGAGGCCATTCAGTGTTGAGTCTAATTACAAGGTTTTCAACACAGAAGGAGTTGAATTCATCCCTGCCTACCTGAGATCTGAAATTGCATTAAAAATAGAATAAATTATTCCTTTAAACATTTTTTACAGCCCCAAACATAAGGTTGTAATGAGAAAACAAAGAAAAAGGATGAGAATTGAGAAATCTAAGACTCTAGTCTCTAGCAATATACCCATGGAAGTAGTATGGAAGGATCCACAAGCAAATCCATCATAGGATTTGACAAGGTAGACATAGTTAGTAGGTTCTTATGCATCTGCTACGATTGATAAAGCTACAGAGGTTCAACAGCTAGTTAAATAAAATAATGAAATAATCCTTTATCTAGAAAAGGAGTTGTTGATAGAGAAATAAAACATTGACCATCAATTACAAACACAACTATCGTAGCTCCATCAAAGCTTGGATAAGTTAAAGCTACACCATCAATCTGACATTGGTGTCAAATATGCTCAGATTCATCAGCTATAGTTTGAAGTGGAACAACTAAAATATAATCCAAAGGTAGATGATTTCAAGAAAGAAGGTTTTGAACTCAACACCTTGTTGGCTCAACAACAACTATTTTTTTGTCAAAAGCTCACAATCATCAATGATTTGTGCGATAAAAGTGATTCACTTATGAATCAACTATCCGATATGAGGAAAACATTTGATGACATTGATGAAAAAATTACTGAATATATCATTTGGCAAGATAGTGAAGAAGGCTGAAAGGAAAATCTTCCCACGATTGAGGATTACAAAAAATAAATCCTACTTATTGATTGGGACATACAGCTGAAACACGAAGAGAGAGAAATATACAAAGTAAGAAATGTGGCTAGAAATATTGTTGAAATTGTCAACAATAATCTCTTTTATACCAACTTGGTTGATAAATTCCCACCTGATTCTCTCCCTAATGTGAAATATTTAATGAAACAATGGAAAGATATCTCAAAAGCAAAGGAGGAAAACATCAAAAAATTGGAAAATCTAAATTGGGAGAAGTACTGGAATTACTTAGTCAAGCCACATAGTGAGTGCCTAATGTTGCATTGCCTAAATGACACTTTGTCTCACATGACACCTCCACTTTCATATGGAGTATACACAGGATAGTTGCACATCAGTCCATGTCAACCTCCTAATGTTCAGACAATGTTAAATATCCTTCATCTCAAGCAACGAATGGCAATAGAGATAGCATAACACTCTTGAAGAAAGTCACGCAAACAACTCCATTTTTGTCTTATTTCACTTGTTTTAAGGAGAGATGTTTAAACCTCCTCATCACTTCATGTATTTTCTATTTTTATACTTTTATTTTACTATATAAACCCTTTCATGTCTATTAAGAAAGGGTCTTGAAATTTTGTAAAGAAGGCTTTAGAGAAGTTTCACTTTTGTACTCCTGAAGTTATCTTAATAGAAATACTGGACCAAAGACTATTTTTCCATGAGCATAGCCAAGATATACATGGTACTTCTATATTTATATTGATGTTCTATTTTATGTGATTGATAGTTAAATTATTTTTTCTGTTTTGTCATATGTATCTTTTTACTACAATCTAGCATTAATTCACTATTGGATATGCATAGATTTCCGTATTTTCAATATATATACAAGACATACATTTTTTTGATGCGATATAAGCCTAAAAAATTAATTTTATTAACTATTTAATCAAATTAATTAACTTATTTTTTTTCATTTCTATAAGTTCTTGATAATCTTCATTCTCATTCACTTAAGATCTTTTTTCAAGATCACATATAAAAGATATAATTAATCCCAGGATAGAGATAGGTATATATACTCCTTTAGCTTGTTGTAACTACCATTCATCCAAGTCACAGTTAGTTATAAACACCACACATACATCCAATTATATTTTTTTTGGAAACTGGTCCCATCATCCCTAGTCAGAGCCATCATTCCAAACGGAAAAGGGACGGTTTTCAAGTCCCTAACCAGGTGGTTATCCCTTGATGTTGTGCAGTTATTTTTGAGGCATTAGCATAACTTTATTACATGGGATTTTAATCAAGCCTGTTACAAATTCTTTTTTATTCCCTCTCTTCGATGCTAAACCTTTGGCTTGAACTACACCCTTTCTAAATCACTGTAACTAGATAGCTTGATATGCATTAACCAACTCACTCTCCCTCTTGTGTCTTTCTCCATCCCATAAATTTGCTCTTATAATCTCTTGCAAGAGCATCGAAGACCAAGATATAATTGTGATTAATGGATAATATCATATTATACTTTATTAAAGTCATTTTTTGGATGTCTCTAGGACAATATTCAATCTCCTCAATTAATTCCCATTAATTAATCAATTTTTCTAAGTTAGACTTAGAAACTTTTTAATTATTGATCAATTAATTTAATTGAGTGGTATTTAGGTGTTTTCTCCCAAAAAAATTTCCAATTTTTGAATATATCATGTTCCTTAGCCTCTTAGACAAAAATTGAGACACAAACACATATCCGATGCTACCAAAAATCTGAAAATTGTCCCAAAATCACACGCTGATAGAAAAAAAGAGCATGTAGATGGAAATTTTGACTCATTGGGTATTGAGGTGATATGATCAAAAGATAATTATGAAAGCACAAATTGGTATAAATTTTATAGTGGGCATGTGTATGCCATCCTGTTGGGCGAGGCCCAACTTGGTCCAATTTTGGTCAAAAGACTCTACAACTCAAGGAGTGGAGTGCACAGTCTAGCGAGGATAAATCAACCGTGCAAATTTTATTTTGTTAGTTTTGATTCCACCCATGGTACATGGACCATGGTATTGTAATATGAAAATGTTATATAAAGGCATTTCATATTGATTCAAAGATATAGATAGAATAGAAGGATTAGATATATCCATGTATTGAGTCTGTAATTTGTGTTATTTTCTGTATTTGGGCCAAAGGGAAGGCTCTGTAGCTATGTGTGTGGAGGCCTTGGTATACAGTTGTGTGTGCAGACCACGCACATATGTGTGCACAGGGTGAAGAAGGATTTTACTCAAATATTCATCATTAATAAAGAGAAGGAAGGTTTTGAAGCATTTCTATGTTAATTGTGCAATCTGTTTATTATCAATATTTGAAGTTGTTTTATGCATCGCGAAGTATTGTATGTTTTCTTAGGCATAGAGAGGCATATCATACTTTTTATATTATCCATATGGTGTTAAATATTGCATAATATTGGTAAAGGCACATCGCGTGATGATATTATGCAGCGATTAGGGAAACAAATTTAAAAGTAGATAATTGCATCTACATGGATCAGAGAAGCATAAGAGATAATTTTAGCTGTAGAGCCACTTCATATTGTCCCTATGGATGCAGAAGCCTGTTTATTTCATCCCCCAATATTGCCTTGGGTGAGACTGTGATATGTGTTGTAGGTCATTGTCGAAAGGGCCGGTGATGGAGGGTTTTGCTGGTTCCACAACAAATCTGAACCTAGGTCGAGACCCCTTTGATCCAACACATTATTTTTGAACTTAATTGAAAATTATTTCATAAAAAATCCACGCAAAGGTATACTGATATGGATCTGCATGTACAAATGATGAAGCCAATGTAATGATTGTCTATCGAAAAGAGATAATGTCATGAGTCTTCAAGAGTTATAAAACACTGGCCAAGGGAGTGAAGCTAGCAGAAGAACCGATAGAGAAAATTTTAGATTATATGCGAGTTTAGCAAAGTAGAAAATTCTACAATTGTGACAAGAAAAGTAGTGAAGGAATGGAACGAGATATAGACAAATACAAACTATTAATACAAAGAGAAGGTAAAGCAATGGAAATAAAGGGCCCAAAAAATAAAGGGCTCATTTCAATTAGGAGGATGGTTTACATGGTAGGTCACAATTTTATACATTAATTTAACCTCACAGTAGCAATGCGAAAGCCCTACAATTATGGGAAGGCCCTACAATCCTGTGTAGTTCCTGCAACAATAGATATAACATTGGATCAAGGTTTTATCCTCAAGCATATGTTGGTGGCATGAGGAGTGTTGCTCAAGAACCCCTGCATTGGTGGATAGTAAATATCGCTCTTTACACCAACCATATTGGTTCACAAAGGAGGCAAAGAGGTTAAGGTCATGCCAATGCCCACCAAATAAATGAGAAAAAAAAGCAACACAAAGTAGGAAATTCTCAGCGACTTACATATGATTCGGTAAATCAAATTATATTGTTCTGTGAGGATAATATGGGAGTATGGTGCACTGTGAAAGCATGAAAGATATTGATGGGTGATAAAATGAACACTTTGGTCAATGATCCAAGACTTTATTTTTTTGAAATGTTTTATTTTATACAAACTTTTATTTCAGTGAAAAAAACATTCGGCATGTTTTCTTTTTAGATATTCCATCGTGTTTATTGAATGAATGTAAGTTTATGAAATTGAAACTTTCTTCTTAATCAAAAGTTTTGAAGAATATAACAAAGGATGTCTTTTCGTATCCATGATTAATAGTTTCTAGTAAACTAATGTTTCTTATTTAAAAGGAAATGGAAATTTTTCTTATTTAGTGTTTATTAAAGTTTTTGTTTCTAGTTAAATTAATTTTGTGTTTGTAGAATGAAGTTTCATCTTCACCCTCGTTCTCCTACACATAAGACATCATCTACACATTAATTTTTTTTCTCGTATGATTAAATTTGTAAATTTTTTCAATAGAAAAGAGCTTTAAATGAAATAATACTAGATAAAAAAATTATCAAATCTTGTCTTTCTCTCAGTGTGAGAGCACTAACCAAAGAAAATGCCGATAAAATTCGTATGTTTGTTATATTTGTATAGAATTTTGACAATATCAACATGATATTGGTTACTGTGAAAGAGAAAAATGATAATACAAAGAAAACATGAGAAAGAGAAAGGGGTTTTAACTTGTTGACGATGTTGAAATTCTATCAACCAAGGGGGGTCTCCCTAATGAAAATTATCGATTAGACTTCACACTGTTTGGTGTGGGAGCCCTTCCAGAATCAAGGCCCAACTGCCATGTATTCTTATATATTTTCCTTGGCTACAAATTTTAGCACAAGAGAGAAATGTACTTGTGATTTTGGGTTGGCAAGTTAGTATGCCTTGTGGACTATTTAGCTGCATAATGTATCAAGGTTCTTCCACCGAAAATGAGAGAAATTTCACCCTTTTAAAGACAAGTAATAGTAATAATATAAGAAAGGCACACGATATACATATGAATAAATCGTTGGGGAAATATCAAAATAGTTCACATAGTTCAATCAGATTGTTAAAACAGATACAACACACCTTCAATAAGATAAGTACCAAAGCCATTGAAATAGTTAAATTTCCTCAGTACAAATGAAACAACATACATCAATAATGTTCAAATAAAATTCTTACAATATTTACAACATGCGTATGAAAGTGTGTTGGCTCAACAAGTTTCTGAATTAAGTAAAAGTTCCAAGGTACATCAATACAACAAACACCACTAGCCCCAATAGAGGAGCATTAGAACAACCACTTGTTCCACCAAAAGAACTATTTTCCTCTCTAATGCATAGTAGGAGGATCCAAGGTGAAAATTCATTTACATGAGCTATGAGGGTGTATATATAAGAAATGGGGTGACCATTCACCTCCCTTGTGACTTGTTGGAACAGGGTCCCCTAGATGCATTTTGATATGTTCCAAAGCTGTGTTTTTTATATATTTTTGTAGTAATTGGTCTTGCGCAGGGGCTTTGGGGCGGGTCAAATCCCCCAATGTTTTGTAATGGGTCAAAGGGTAGACCTAGAGTCAGCAAACCATGGTTTGTGGACCATAGGATAGAAAAGGCTATGATGTTATAAATAGATAGATAGTTGGGTCTAGAAAGTAAGTAAGGTTGATGCTACGTACGAACTATTGAGATCTGTTTTGGGTAGTTTTGGGGTAAGGACTCATGTTGGTTGTGTGCATGGAGATCCTCAGTATTATTGTGTGCGGACCCCATTGGCTGTGTGCGCTGGCTATGACTTGGGTTTATAATTGGGTTTTTGGATATTAATGAATGTGAAATCTATTGAAGTATCTTTATGATATCTAAACTAGTTGTGTGTATTACTGAAGTACCTCTGTTTTATTTTAATAAGCTGCAATTGTGACTGCGATATATGAATTAACTGCGATTGTAACGATCTGTGGTGATAATTACCGATGCGTACATGGATGCGAATGTGTTGATAAGATCTATTCATAATAGTAGCTTTGCTTATGGTTACATGTTGATTATACTATTAAGGGCTCGATAATAGGCTTGTTTCTGTGCGAACCTGATAGAACTCGACGAGATCTACCTTAATAACCTACTCTCTCCCAGGGTCTGGAAACCTGGCTCCAGCACCCACCCATACTACTTCGGGTGAGACTTTTGCCTACGAAAGTAGGTCATTGCCAAAAGGGCTAGTAGTATTGGGGTTTTTTGGCAAACCATAACTCTGAACCTGGGTCAGGACCCCTGAACCCAACAAATGGTTCCGTTTCTAGGACTAGGAGAATTTTGAGAGAGAGATCAGGCAATGCCATGAGGCTATTGGAGATCTAAGAAATTGGAGCTCGAAGACTGGTTCGAAAGACCAATTCAGGAACTTTCTGTAAAGGAGAATCACAGCACAATGCTAACAGCTAAGAAGTGGAAGAAAAATATATTTTCACCAAAGTATATGAAATTTCCTTTGTAACTTTTGCGCACGAACTCTAAGAGTGGCTAGCGAGGCTAGTAGAGTTCTAGATGTGTTGGAAAGATGATCAGGTTACGCAGTGGACTCCAGAATTGATTCAACAGTTGGAGAAGGTTGACAACACAATCACCTGCATGGTAGATCATTTGGTAGATAGTGTGCTAGGAGGATTTGTAACAGAATTCGTAGTCGATCATTTTTTATCCTACTCTAAGGCATAGTGGAGGTTCTTCAAAGGATTTCGAGGTAATTTTTTGTGAACATTTCCATTGATAATTAAAATTATTACTATGCGAAAAGGGAATTTCATACAGCCACACCAAATGAATGACCTCTAATCAGAGTGAGGGTACAACACGAAGTGGTAAGTACTACCGAGCCAACCGAGAAGGGGATAGATCCATCTACAACCCATTAAGAGATTCGGTTGTGCACGTAGGAACTAGCCCTGTGGCTACACCACCTTCGAGTCAGCATAAGGGAAAGAACTCCCCCACACCTCCGCCACCATCGAAAGAAGATATGGTCGCACACATGAAGCTGCCCACTTTCAATGGTGTAGCAGATGAAGATATGGACCAATTTTGGTTCATAGCGAAATCAGTATGGACTACGCAGAATGTGGCTAGCGATGCTGTAAAGAAGGCACAACTATCCCTTGCCTTTGAAGGAAGGGCCCTGGATTGGTACATGGGGTACGTAAGCTAGCATGCGGATCCATCTATTCAAGAGATTAATAATTCTTTAAAATAACAGTTCCAGAAGCCTAAGTCCTACACTCAGTTGGTGGTTGAATTGAAAGACTTTAGACAAGGACCCACTGAGTCCGTATGGGAGGTTGATCAACGGCTAAAAAAGGTTATCAAAGATGGGGAATTTTAGTATTATTATAGACAACACAAGGAATGGTTCATCGCCATGCTATTACCTCACCTGTGCGGACCTATGGGTCAGCGAGCGATTGAGACGCAAGAGAAAGCCTTGGATATTTCTATGAAGTTAGAAGCTGTACCAATAGACGATGCCCAGTTTGGGGTACAACAGATCTAGGGACAGCTGGAGGCAATGCACCTTGAAACCCAGAATTTGCAGAAAGAGCAAGGAAAACAAGCTAACCTAGACGTATGGTGCATAAGATGTAGGATGTCATGCCACACCAAGGATCAATGCCCTCTGCTTGTGGACTACATGCAGGCAAGGGGGCCTAGCCCATTGCATCCTAAAGAGGCTGCAGGACCAAGTGGTCTGATGTTATGGTGCGTTGACTATCGCATAGCTGGACTACATGATACCAACCACTGCCCCCGTCTTGGTGCTTATGTTCCAGAGTTGAAGCAACAATGGTGCCAATTCTTCTCATATGTGGGACATGACGAACATAAATATCAGATATATGACTTAATGATAGACCGAGAAAACCTATACAAGGTATATGTTGACCTCTCTTCACCACTATCTCCCTCGAGCAGAGAAGGCTCCCCATACAGAGGCAGGGGAGGGGGAAGAGGTGGAAGCGCAGGTCGGGGAAGAGGGCAATTGATCTGTTATGGTCGTGGAGAAGTGGGGCACTTTTCAAGGGACTGTCCAAATCCTACATGACAATATTTCCAATATTGTAGACAAATGGATCATGTGATTGAAGATTGTCCGATGCTGATAGCAAGAATGTAGGAAAAACAACAGACACCAATGCAAAATGTGCAAAGGGTTAAGGTAGAACCGTATGATGAGGGACCCAGTATTAATTTCATAACACACAGCGACATTGCTACTAGAGGAGCTGAGGAGAGAGATGCGGCTGAACCCCTTATCTGAAAATTTTCTATCAATCAGGAAAGCTTATACCTAAAGAAGGAGAAAGAAAGCTTCATTGAAGCTCGCAAATACTTTACAAAGGATGAGTTGTCTACCTCCAAGGCTCCAACAAAACTAAGAGTGGATGACGAAGTTAAGCCATTCCTACAGGCATGTATGAAGCTGCTATGCAACCATAAGGTAGTAGAAAATATCCAAGCACTGATAGATAGTTGCACATAAAGAACTGACCCTCCCACGGAAGTTGAAGATGTTCATAAATTGTACAAGAATAAGAAACACATTGGTCGGGGAATGCGGCTAATGACGCTGATTGGCGATTGTGAAATGGATTAGGTCATCTTGGATCTGGGATCCGATGCAAATGTCTTGCCCAAACATACGTGGCAGAGGATGGGAAAACCTAAGCTGGAATGTCTACTATACAACTACGCATGGCTAACCAACAGAAGATCATACCATTAGGGAGACTGTCAAAGATTATGGTAGATATCACAGGGTTAAGGTACGTGCAGATTTTGAGGTAATTTAGATTGTGGAAGATGTAAACCCTTATCCTGCACTCCTGGGACTGGATTAGGCTATAAACATGGGAAGAATTATTAACTTGAAGAAAAGGAGCACGGTTTTTGAGAATGAGGGTATGAGAGTGATAGTTCCTCTAGACCCAGCGGAAGGAGAACGGTATACATAACCTGTGCACGAAGAAGAGGAAATGGATTATATCTATAAACTAACCACCCAGGATGAGGATTGGATTAACCCTATAGCTGATGGCATTCTTTTCTAGGAGAAAGACAATGAATGCCTCTCTGACTCTGACGAGGAGATCAAAATTTGGCAGAATCAGTTACATGATGTATTTGCGCTACGATGTCTTAGGATCACGAAGAGCTTCCGGTGTATCTCCTTAGAGGTAAGAGAGCTGCCTTACTTTGATGGTTATGTAGTATTGGGGATTTTTTGAGAACATTTGAAGCAGAAGTCCCAAGGGAGCGAAGAATGTGGGTGCTTATCCTACCCATGCACACAACCCCTGCGCGGTGGTGGGAAACTCATAAGGGGATGTTCCAAGATTGGGAGGAATGTCACGAGATGATGATCCTACGGTTTGAACCCTCGGTTCACCTATGTGTGGAGACTTTCCTTGGCCAAGGTGACCCATGCAAGCACGTGGCCGCATGGATAGAGGTGTGGTGCAAAAGTACCAAGGACGAATGGGTCCACTTGTTCATTCATGCCTTGGGGCCAATCCCCACTGCATGGTATCTGGATGCAGAGCTACATCAGCATACCCACCACTTGGAGACCATGAAGGAAGATTTTGTGGGGATGTTTGGATTGATAGGCGGAACTGAGGCATTAGACGAAGCCCTGCGAGATATAGATGCCCTAGTATTTGATGAATCACGCTCTCGTGTGGAGTACGGGGCACCAGCTTGGGATACGTAGATGCAAGATATTGTTAACTGCCACAATATATCAATGGAGGAGTGTGACGAAGATCTGCGAAATATCACTATCCTGGAATCAGAGGGTGAACGCGCAATTGCAGGACCCCCACTACAGACCGTCGATGTGACCAAGCCTCTTAAGCTAAGGGAAGTCAACATTGGAATAGAAGAAAAACCTAAGATAGCTAAGATTGGGGACTACTGTGACGATGATACTATTGGGAAAGTCGTGGAGCTTCTCACGGAGTACCAGGACCTGTTTCCTATGAAATTCTCAGAACTCAAGGGTATTATAGGGGACCTGGGGGTCATGCACATCACTTTAAAACTAGATGCGCGCCCTGTTAAGTAGCAACCTTACCGATTGAAACCCAAGTATAAGTAGAAATTCAGGGAAGAAATTGACAAAATGATAGCCGCATGTATCATCAAACCAGTAGAACAGTCAGATTAGGTAAGCCCTATTGTGGTCCAGGAGAAAAAGACTAAATGAGAAATAAGAATCTGTGTTGACCTACGCAAACTAAATTATGCCTGTGTACATGATCCCTTCCCTACACCATTCTCTAACGAAATTATCGATAGTGTGGGAGGGCAGGAAGCATACTCGTTCACTGATGGTTTTTCGAGCTACCATCAGATCAGGATCGAACCTGAAGATCACAACAAAACTGTGTTTGCCACTAAATGGAGATCCTTCTAGTACATCGTCATGTTGTTTGGGATCAAGAATGCCCTTGCCATCTTTCCATGGGTAGTGGTCGTAGTATTCAAGGAGTTCATCCACAAGTTCTTAGAGGTATACTTTGATTATTGGACAGTATTTGGGTTGGTAAAGAAGCATGTCTCAAACCTGCACATGATGTTGGATGCCTGTAGAAAGCACCAAATTTCCCTAAATATTAAGAAGTGCATATTCTCCATACCTTTCAAGATATTACTATGCCACATAGTCTGTCGACAGGGACTGATGGTTGACCCCGCCAAGGTAGTAGTTATCATAAACCTGGCAATCCCTACAACTGAGAAATAGTTGCGCTCCATCCGCAGGCACACAGGCTATTGGGTGTGGAGCCTGATTATCTTGTTTACTTTTTATCACAACATTGGACCCCTATACCTTAAAAGGGGCAGCAACCCCGCCCGTAATTAATCGCTGCTGTGGGGGGTCCAGGGGGGCGGTAGCGCTTTTCGGAGCCCCCCCCTGGTGGGGGTTTTTGGGGGCAGCGCCCCTGAAGCTAAAAACAAATGTAAAATTGCCTTGTAAAAGTATAGTAATTTCTAGTCAATCTGGGTCTTTCATTAGGCAAATTATCTGACGGTAGAAGTTATGTTTAGATTAGGTTTTTTTTTTTGCCCTAGAAGGCAACCCCTCGCTTTTATGAGGGCATTGTATTGCGGCTGTGCATTGTATGTGTATTCTTGGAGCAAGAAATAGAGAGGAAGACTATGAGAGAGAACAGAGGATATTACAGCGGATCTGCTGTAGGTTTTGTCTCTTCATTTTTGCTGGATAATAGAAAGGAAGGACTGGTTGTTTAGGGTGGACATAGCCCAAACTGGGTGAACCACGTATATCTGTGTCTCTCTAGTTTTATGTGTTTTGTGTGCTTTTATTTTCCACATATTTTATGTGTTGCATTGCTCTGTAATAGGTAATTTTCTAACAACTGGTATCAGAGCCAAAGGTATATTTGGCTGATAAACTCGTAGGAAAGAAGGGTTCCTGGTTCGAGTGGGAGAAATGGAAAAAGATGGTAATTTTAGGGTCGAGAAATTTAACGACCAAAACTTTCCACTGTGGAAGATGCAGATGGAATATTATCTGTATCAGAAATATCTATACCTACCATTGAGCAGAAAAACAAAGAAGCCGGTGGCCATGACAGATGTGGAATGAAACATTCTCAATAGAAAGGCACTCAGAACAATACGATTGTGTCTTGCGGCATTAGTCGCCTTCAATATTTCGAAGGAAAAAACAACAGAGGGTTTGATGCAGACATTGGCGAAACTATATGAAAAACCCTCGGCCTCAAACAAGGTATTTCTTATGAAACGACTATTTAATATGAAGATGTTAGAAGGTGGATCTGTTGTAGACCATTTAAATTATTTTAATACAGTTACCAGTCAGTTAAGTTCTGTAGGGGTAAAATTTGATGATGAAGTTAGAGCTTTTTTATTCTTGTGCTCATTGCCAGAGAGTTGGAATGGTTTAGTAATGGCCATTAGTAACTCTATCTCTGGATCTAGTACTTTAAAGTTTGATGATGTTGTTGGTGCTATCCTTAGCGAGGAAATGCGACGTAAAAGCTCCGGTGAAACATCAGGTAATGCTTTGAGTGCAGAGTCTAGGGCAAGAAGAATGGAAAGAGGAAAGAGCTCGGGATATCGCAGTAAATCAAGGAAAGGTAGATCCAAGTCCAGATCGAGGATAGTGTACTGGAATTGCGGAAAGAAAGGACACCTAAAGAAAGACTGTAGATCTCAGAAGGGAAAAGAAGGAGACACACAGCAAGAAAACAATCATGAAGAAAATGTGACAGGTGATGTGTTACAAGATGCTTTGATTATTTCTTTCGAAAATTTTATTGATTCTTGGGTTGTAGATTCAGGGGCTTCATTCCATGCCACACCTGGTAAGAAATATTTTCATGACTATGTTCAAGGAGATTTTGGACAAGTTCATTTGGGTGATGATAAACCTTGTAAAATTGTTGGAATGGGTAAAGTTCTTGTAAAATAACAGAATGGAAACCAATGGCTACTAAAGTAGGTAAGGCATGTTCCATATCTGAATAAAAATCTAATTTCAACAGGGCAGTTAGGCAGTGAAGGTTGTGTGACAACTTTCACAGATAAAACTTGGAAGGTCACCAAAGGAGCGCTGGTAATAGCAAAAGGTGAAAAGGTTGGTACATTGTATTTATGCAATGGTATTTCTAACTCTATTAATGCTTTAACTTCCAAAGGAGTAGATGCAGCATTATGGCATCATAGGCTTGGACACATGAGTGAGAAGGGAATGAAGATTCTTCACTCAAGAAATTTTTTGCCAGGTTTGAAGAATGTTGATTTGGATTTCTGTGAGAATTGCATTTATGGAAAACAAAAGAGAGTCAGATTTCTTAGAGTTGGGAAAGAAAAGAAGAGCGAAAAATTGGAGCTTGTGCATACAGATGTATGGGGACCTGCTCAGGTATCATCTCTCGGTGGCTCTCGTTATTACGTTACTTTTATTGATGATGCAACTAGAAAAAACATGGGTTTATTGTATTCAGAATAATCTGATGTATTTGATACTTTCAAGAAATGGAAAGCTTTGGTTGAGATTGAGACAGGAAAGAAGTTGAAACATCTCAGATCAGACAATGGAGGTGAATATTCCAATAAAGAGTTTGATAGGTACTGTTCAGAGCATGGAATTCGTAGAGAAAAGACAGTTCCAATAACACCACAAGAAAATGGTGTGTTAGAAAGGATGAACAGAACAATCATGGAGCGTGCAAGGTGCATGAGATTGCATGTAGGATTGTCTTTACAATTTTGTGCAGATGTTGTAGATACTGTTGTTTATCTAATAAACAGAGGGCCTTCAAGTTCCTTGGATGGTGGTATTCTAGAGGAAGCATGGACAGGTAAAAGGTAAACTACTCTTTTTTAAAGCCTTTTGGTTGTGAGGCCTTTGTCCATATTAATAAAGAAAACAGAACAAAGCTTGAGGAAAAATCAAAGAAATGTACCTTTATTGGATATGGTGCTAATGATTTTGGTTATTTCTTATATGATTATGAAAATCACAAAATCATTAGGAGCAGAGATGTAATATTCAATGAAAAGGTCTTGTATAAGAATCAGTTGTAGGAAAAGAAACAAGAAAAAGAAAGCAAGGAATACGCAGTTCTTGATGAGATATCTGAAAAAGTAAAGGTGCCTGAAAATAATAATAATGAACAACCACAGTAGCAGCAACCACCACAACAGCAACAGACACCTCAAACACCTGAAAGTGGTGTTAGAAGATCTACCAGGATAAGTAGACCCCCTGAACGATACTCTCCTTCATTATATTATTTATTGTTGACTGATTCTGGTGAACTTGAATGTTATGAAGAAGCAATGCAGGTTGAAATTAGGAAGAAGTGGGAGATAGCCATGGAAGAAGAGATGGACTCCTTAATGCATAACCAGACTTGGGACTTAGTCAAGTTTCCTGTAGGTAAAAATACATTGCAGAATAAATGGGTTTACAGGCTGAAGGAAGAAGATGGAGGAAAACAAAGGTACAAAGCTAGACTTGTGGTGAAGGGGTTTTCACAAAAGAAAGGTATTGATTTTGATGAAATATTTTCTCCTATTGTTAAGATGAATTCAATCAGAACTATCTTAATTCTTGTAGCAGCGGAAGATTTACATCTTGAACAGTTAGATGTAAATACAACATTTCTCCATGGAGATTTGGAGGAAGAGATATACATGCAGCAACCAGAAGGATATGAGGTAAAAGGGAAAG
The DNA here is from genome assembly GCA_034641835.2 of Pinus albicaulis. Classification (NCBI taxonomy): domain Eukaryota; kingdom Viridiplantae; phylum Streptophyta; class Pinopsida; order Pinales; family Pinaceae; genus Pinus; species Pinus albicaulis. Next base: position 628,538,522 of record CM076576.1, on the reverse strand, counting down.
AAAAATTGGTGTGCAGGTTAAAGAAAAGCTTGTATGGCTTAAAACAGGCTCCAAGGCAGTGGTATCTAAAATTTGACAAGTTTATGTCTGAACAAGGTTATACTAGATGTCACTCTGATCATTGTGTTTATCTAAAAAGGAAAAAGGATGGCAGCTATATTATATTGTTATTGTATGTAGATGACAAGCTTGTTGCAGGGTCTAACATGAAGGAAATAAATGTGCTCAAAAGAAAATTGGCAAATTCATTTGCAATGAAGGATTTGGGAGCTGCAAAACAAATCCTTGGTATGAGGATAACTAGTGACAGAAAAAATCGCAAATTAACATTGTCTCAGAATGAGTACATAGAAAAGGTGTTGAAAATATTTAATATGCAGAATGCAAAACTAGTTAGTACACCTTTTGCTAGCCATTTCAAACTTAGTAAGGAGATGTGCCCCAAGACGCAAGAAGAAATGGACTATATGTCTAAAGTTCCATATGCATCAGCAGTTGGAAGCTTAATGCAATGGTCTGCACAAGGCCTGATATTGCACATGCAGTGGGAGTTGTAAGCAGGTAAATGAAAAATCTAGGAAAAGAACATTGGATGGCAGTAAAATGGATTCTCAGATATTTGAGAGGTACCAAAAATCAAGCATTATGCTTTGGTGGTTCAAACATTGCTCTACAGGGATATGTTGATGCAGATATGGCAGGTGACAGAGATAATAGGAGGAGCACTATAGGATATGTATTTACTGTAGGTGGAACAGCTACCAGTTGGGTTTAAAAAATTGAAAGTGTTGTTGCACTTTCAACAACAGAAGTAGAGTATGTTGTTGCTATAGAGGCTAGTAAAGAAATGATTTGGTTACAAAGGTTTATGGATGAATTAGGTAAGAAGCATGATATGGGTACACTATACAGTGATAGTCAAAGTGCTATTCATCTTGCAAAGAACTCAGCATTTCATTCCAGGACTAAACACATACATCTCAAGTACCATTTCATACGGTCATTATTAGAATATGGAGAGTTGAAGCTAGAAAAGATACACACTAGCCAGAATCCTGCAGATATGCTAACAAAAGTTGTAACTAGGGAGAAACTGAGAATGTGCTCAGTTTCAATTGGTCTTCAAGGATGACGATGAAGATGAGGAAAAGCCAGGTCCAAAGAGGAGTCATTGTCTAACAAATGAAGCAACGGTGGAGTTGCCACAATCAGTGTCCAAGTGGGAGATTGTTGGGTGTGGAGCCTGATTATCTTGTTTACTTTGTATCACAACATTGGACCCCTGTACCTTAAAAGGAGCAGAAACGCCGCCCGTAATTAATCGCTGCAGTGGGGGGTCCAGGGGGGGCGACAGCGCTTTTCTGAGCCCCCCCCTGGTGGGGGTTTTCGGGGGCAGTGCCCCCGAAGCTAAAAACAAATGTAAAATTGCCTTGTAAAAGTATAGTAATTTCTAGTCAATCTGGGCCGTTCATTAGGCAAATGATCTGATGGTAGAAGTTATGTTTAGATTATGTTTTTTTTTCCCTAGAAGGCAAGCCCTCAATTTTATGAGGGCATTGTATTGCGGTTGTGCATTGTATGTGTATTCTCGGAGTGAGAAACAGAGAGGGAGACTATGAGAGAGAACATAGGATATTACAGCGGATCTGCTGTAGGTTTTGTCTCTTCATTTTTGCTGGATAATAGAAAGGAAGGACTGGCTGTTCGGGGTGGACGTAGCCCAAACTGGGTGAACCACATATATTTGTGTCTCTCTAGTTTTATGTGTTTTGTGTGATTTTATTTTCCGCATATTTTATGTGTTGCATTGCTCCATAATATATAATTTCCTAACACAGGCTACTACAGAAAGTTCATTCAGGGGTACGCATTGATCACGGCACCCATGGCGAAGTTACTAAAGAAGGAAGTTTCATTTTTTTGGGAAGCAGAGGGTCGGAAGAGATTTGAGATACTCAAGGAAAAGATGATTTTTGCACCTATCCTCATATTTCATGACTGGGCAAAGGTTTTCCATGTCCATGTAGATGTTTCAGGGATCGCCCTGGGAGTTGTCCTTATGTAGCCCAGGGAAGGGGAAATTGACCATGCGGTTGCATTTTCTAGTAGAAAACTCTCTAGTGTGGAGCATAACTACTCCACTACTAAGTGCGAGGGGTTTGCCATGGTATATGCCCTGCAAAAATACCGACATTATCTGTTGGGAGGGCACTTCAGTTCACGGATCACTCAGCTTTGAAGTACCTAGTGAATAAGCCTATATTGGGGGGGAATATTTACTGATGGCTACTGATATTTCAAGAATATGATTTTGAGATCATCATGAAGCCGGGGAAACTAAATGTTGGGCCGGACCACTTTTCCTGAATCGAGAGTGGTGAAGAATGGAACAACCTAGAGGAAGGATTTCTCGATGTGCAACTAGTTTCTATTAAGGTGGTTGATGTGCACTTCATCGATATCATTCACTTCTTAACTACAGGGATGGCACTTGCAGAGTATTCGGTACAATAGAAAAAAGAGTTGGTAACATGCGCAGTGGACTTTACCATCATAGCGGGCCACTTGTATAAGATGAGAGCTGATGAGGTACTGTGAAGATACGTTATGGACCATGAAAAACAAGCCATCTTAGCAGAATCCCACGGAGGTGTAGTAGGAGGTCACTACGCAGGGAAAGTGACGGCGCAGAAGATCTTAAGAGCTGGGCTATGGTGGCCCACATGGCATAGTGACTCTTATGACTATTGCAAAGCCTATGACACATGTCAAAGGATAGGAAGACCATTGTGGAGGGATGAAATTCCCTTGCAACCACAGATGGCCCTGTAAGCATTTGAAAAATGGGCCATAGAATTTTTGGGCCCATCAACCCACCAGGGAAGAAGACTGGTGCCCGCTACATCATCACTGCAACTAATTATGTAACCAGATGGGCTGAAGCGCAAGCTGTGAAATATTGTACTATAGACACAGATGCACACTTTATTTTTGAGCATATTCTAACCCAATTTGGTTGTCCGAAGATCTTGATGAGCGATAGAGGTATGAATTTCATTAATGAAACAATACAGGCTTTGACTGAAGAATTTCGGATCCACCATGAAAAAGTGCCCCATATCACCCGTAGGAAAATGGAACCGTGGAAGCTTTTAATAAAATTTTGGAATAGGCGCTGAACAAGATCTACAATGTCGATTGAAGCGATTGGGAAATGCGCATCCCGTCGGTCCTGTGGGCCTATCAAACCATGTGCAAGAATTTGACTGGGAAAACACCGTTTCGGATGGTTTATGGAAAGGAATCCATTATTCCCATGGATTATATCATTCCTAGCTTGCGCATCATAGCCTTTACGAACATGGCGGAGCCTGATATCATGGAGGAATGTTTAGTGCAGCTAGTCACCTTGGAGGAAGATCAATACATTGCTAAATTTCATCAACAAGTTCAGAAGGCATGAGAAAAAGCATGGCATGATAGAAATATTCGGCAGAAGGTCTTCTCAGAAGGAGAATTGGTCCTGCTATACGATAGCCAGTTTATGAAACACTCGAGGAAGTTTCGTTAACACTGTCTAGGCCCCTATATGGTAAAGGAAATCATTGATGGAGGAGTTTTCTAGTTAGCTACATTGCACGGTGATATTATACTGGGATATGTTAATGGTAGTCATATCAAACCATGTCAGATAAAATGACTATATGGCCGGAGTAGTTGTATTGGGAAGAATATGCGCAGGCAAGAATAAAAATGCAGGCACACCCATTATACGCGCAGGGGTTGAATGCAGGTCTGGAAGCCCAGGGAGGTGCACTGGGAGCACAGGGGTAATACAAAGCTGCGAAAACTAGCCGTTGGAACAGTAAAACTGGGTAAAAATAAAATTTTAACGTTGGAAGGAGCGGGAAGTCGGAATTTCCTTGATGGTAAGTTTCAGATAAGTCTCATCCAACCGTTGGTCATTGTCCAAAGCTATAAAAGCAGGAGGGTAGATTAGAAGTGGGTTCTGTGCATTCTGAAAATCTTGTGACTTGAAAATTTCCGTAACTATTGTCTGTTGTTAATGTCTGGGCAAGCTACCCCCTCTGATAGCAGCAATCCCAAGTTCATCTTCCAAGCAAGAATGACCGTGAACCAATCCCACTGAATCATTGCAGACCGTGGCCTCTACTAATGAAGTATTGGAGGTCACCCCTGAAGTTGAAGATTTTGTGTCCACACCAACCAAGGGGAAGTAGGTGGAGAAAAAGAAGAGTAAGGGGAAAGACAAGGAGCAAGGGCACAGGAGGGCTGCGAAATGGGCTAAAGGGAAGCCACGCACCTCCCCTAGGAATGTTAAATCCCCCCGAACGGTGTCTCAAGCATGCTCACCTAACCCAATGAAGTGACCTTTGTCTGTTCAGGAAGAGGCTTGGATTGTTGAACCAATCATTTGGTTGCTGCCCTATGTTTGGCCTCAGAGGCCCTCGGTGAGCACACCTAAGAATCTCAAAGGTATGCATGCCTATCTGCAAATTCCACTGATTTCGGGTGAAGTCCCCATAATTGGAGAAGCGCATGGAAAACTCACCTCAATTAAGTTCGATGACCATGACCTTGCCAACCTAGAGATCTTCCCAGAATTGGCACCTCAGCTATACCTTGAAAGAGTACTGTTATAGTGCTATTTCTCAACTTCATATATTTGATGATTTACACTTTGGCCTTGGGCACCCTTTCCTCTAGACTTGAATGTTTTTCTCAAAACAGTATCTTAAAACCCATACGCGATTCTGCCTAGACTTTTCTGTGTATATACTTGAGTCCATTCATAGATATCCACGTATACCTTTTTAATTATTAAAAAATATATAAAATCCCTATATTTGAGGTGGGTTTGATGATTATTCCAGTAATTCAACCACCCTAGCCCGTGGCCCAACTACTCCTAACTGCAGAAACTAATTTGAGGGAGTATAAAAGCCCCTCAAAGGTATGGCCTAAGGGAGAGAGAAAAGATATAGATATTATACTCTGTTGGAGCCCCGTTCAAGTCTGATGTTCCCATGCCTCCTGCACTTCTTAGGTATATTCAGGAAACCCTTGTTTCCTTGAGATGTTCATCACCCTATATGACATCTATTGTGCACACATCTTGGAATAATTCATGCGAGGCAAGGGCTGGATGGATCCAGAGGACGGTATGCTCGAAGGTTGTGGCAGGATTCAGGTGATCTCTCCATGTTTTGATTACTGTACATGTCATTCATAATAAGAAGAGCCATCTTGTTACGAGATTTATGTGTTAATGATGCTTTATATATGTGTAATAATCGTTAATTGAAAATTTCATATTGTTTTCATGATATTATACATGGATTTCACTAACATATAGGAAATATATATGTTATACAACCAGGTTTTTGTGTTCATTATTTGTGGATTTACAGGTTTCAGAGCACAAAGTGTTGTAGGGGGTTTGCACCCGACGGGATCTACATCAATCGAGGGACTTTTGGGTAAGATTTGCAACTAGTAGTATCTAGTTTTCCGTATACAAGTTGGTTAAAGTGAGTCCTTCTTGAATGGAATGCCCCTGATCTGTAAAGGTTGTCAACCCAAGACCTTTAGGGTATTAATTCTCGAAACAAGTATTGGAGGACAACGTGTTAAGGGTCATACCAATGCTATGGGTGCGCTGGCTAGAAAAATCTGGTTTACTAAATTTGTTGCGGATACCTCACTTTGGCCGATACAGTATAATCGACCGAGTTACCCGACAGCTGCTAGCCCTGATCCATGACAATATATTGTGGATCCAGGACCGCATTCCCCTCGATGCCACCCTAATTCACTACATTACTAGTCTCCCCATGGAGGGGTCGAATCCTATGGAGCACGTCGGCAAGAAGTATGAGAAACAGATCACCGAAAAGGTGTGAGAAGACTACCATGTCGAGTGGAATAATAGGGGATTCCCAATCAACACCATTGTCGACCCGGGAGTGCACATGGGTACCCTGCTGTTGGTTTGTAATATGATGTGCAAGTGCCAAGCTACAACTGTCCCTGCCTATGTAATTTAGTTGGTCAGCCACTGCGAAAAGGGGGTCTTCTTCAACTGGTCGCAGTTGCTTTGCAATGAATTTTTGGAGAACGTGCGCAAGACCCAGGATCATGGAAACACATTATTCTACTCTTGGTTATTTCTCCTAATTACGTTGGTCACATGGGAAGCCCTCAAATACTTAGTCCTCCTTGAGCTCGAACGAGACATGTGCGAGGGGGTGCGATACGTAAACTTGTGGGATTTGAAATATGAGCAACACATTAAGGATAACAAAGTCTTTTGGGTTAGTATAAATTCACTCCTGGCCTCACTTGTTACTGACGGTCTATGACAAATACAAGAGCATCGCAACGTTCTAGGTCACAATGCACAATGTGTAGATTTGGGGCCGTAAGGATCCAGCTTGGGTATCGCTACCTTACATGGTTACCGATGAGGAAATCGACCGACTCATTTCCACTTGGCCAGCACACTAGAGATTGGGATTCAAATCAGGTGTGGCTGACAGTGCTGGTACAAGCACAAACCTGAAGACCACCTCTCCTTATACCACCAAGAATGCAAAAGGATGTGGCCTGGAAGAATCTACTAGGACAAAGGACACAACAAAGGGCGTGGAGCAGAAATTGCAGTAGGACATGGACACAGAGGGTTTGGATGTGTAGGCTATTGATTCCCCGCGTGGCATGAAATAGAAAACCGAACCTCTCAAGGGACAGCGAACAAAGCAGTGGGCTATGAGGTCTAGTAGGGAGACTAAAATTAGCTTGACAGAGGAAGACTTGGATAAAATCGTAGATGCGGCCACCCTCACCTCAGAAGAAAGATGGCTTGCTTTGGAAGAGCAGCAGAAGGTTGCGGTCATCGCATTACAGTCTGAGCTCCAAGATCTGCAACTCAAGGTCGATACCTTGCAGACGAGCATGGTTGAAGTAAGGCTACCTCAAATAACCAGCACTGAGCTGATCATCATGACTTAGAGTCACCTCTACCCCCTGTCAGGCACAACACTCACCCTGAGTCTGCCTACCTTATGTGCGTAGATCTAGGCCTGCATAGAAGTACATTAGGATTTGGCCGGTACAGATCTGTGAGTCCTCCCATACATCCCTCTTTGAAAATCTAGCACAGATCATGAGTTGTGAGGAAACTGGTAGAGTTGGAGTAGACAATAGTTGCAAAAACCCTTTGAGGCATCCCGAGGAGCCTGGGAGCTGCGTGCATCCTTGCCGAAGTGCGGCCAGAGGAAATGAGTTGGAACATTTGATCGAACGGACTATCATGAGATGTGACAAAAGAAATCCTGGCCTCTGCCACCCCCAGGCCAAGATTAAGGGACTTGTCACAGCCATGAAGGCTTCTAGGACCGAGATCCAGAATGTCAAGACTGAGATGGAGTAGCAGATTGTTGCATTGCAGGCCAAATTGCAGCCGGAATCTCCACCTGAGGTATGAGCCTAGAGAGCTACACTAGTCACAGAAGCCATGAATACCATCACAGCTCAGATCACTCAGGACGTAGGATTTATTGAAACAGCTATGTAGCTATGGTCTAAGGTGTAGCGCGACCCTCTCTTGCATGAATTTACTCAAGAACTATGCCAGAAGGAAGAATAATTTGAGCAACTGAAAGCTACTATGCTGACTCTGATCCCCTCTCAATGCTTGGCATATCTGCGAGCTAGCCATGTGCTCAGAGATTACCTGGAAGAGCTTCACCACAAGAAAAATGTTCTGAGAGACCACCTCAATCCGTGGGCTGATGAAGCCCTCAAGCTATCTCAGGACATGGATGTTGTATTCAAACAACTGAATCAGACCCTGGAAAGTGTCATTGTGGCTACTGAAGGCCCAACTTTGCAGAAGTTGGTGGATATTGCACAGAATGCTGTCATGTAGAGAGAAGGAGTGTTGCCCCCTCTGGTTAATGCCATTAAGCAGCTCTAGGCTAGGATGCAAACCCCACGGCCACTGTGACTTGGGATGAGTCACAAGATTATGTTGGGGCCTGTTGGAACAGGGTCCCCTAGCTGTGTTTTCATATGTTCCAAAGCTGCATTTTTTATATATTTTTGTATTAATTGGTCTTGCGTGGGGGATTTGGGGTGGGTCAAAGCCCCAAATTTTTTGTAATGGGTCAAAGGGTAGACCTAGAGTCTGCAAACCATGGTTTGCAGACCATAGGATAGCAAAGGCTATGATGATATAAATGGATCGATAGTTGGGTCTAGGAAGTAAGTAAGATTGATGCTACGTACGAACTATTGAGATCTGTTTTGGGTAGTTTTGGGGTAAGGACTCCTGCTGGCTGTGTGCATGGAGATCCTCAGTCCTGTTGTGTGTGGAATTTGCTGGCCATGTGCACGGGCTGTGACTTGGGTTTGTAATTGGGTTTTTGGATATAAATGAATGTGAAATCTATTGAAGTATCATTATGCTATCTAAATTGGTTGTGTGTATTACTAAAGTACCTCTGTGTTATTTGAATAAGTTGTGATTGTGTCTGCGATATATGAAGTAACTGTGATTGTAACAATCTGTGGCGATAATTGTTGATGCGCACGTGGATGCAAATGTGTTGATTAGATCTATTTATAATAGTAGCTTTGTTTATGGTTACATGTAAAGGGCTTGATAATAGGTTTTTTTCTATGTGAACCCAGTAGAACTTGACGAGATCTGCCTTAAATACCTACTCTCTCCTAGGGTGCAGAAACCTAGTTCCAGCACCCACCCATACTACTTCGAGTGAGACCTTGGCCTGTGAAAGTAGGTCATTGGCCAGTAGTATAGGGGTTTGTTGGAAAACCATAACTCCGAACCTGGGTTAGGACCCCTGAACCCAACATGACTCTTGGATTACCCTCATTATTTTCTGACTTCTCTATGAATCTTTGAATCCTTCTGAACTTTTCACATTCTATGGATGACTCTTGGACTTCCACTTTAAATTAAATTGTGACTTATGTTTTTGATATTTACATCATTACATCTACAAAATAAGTGGTAAGACACATGGAGACACATGACATTGTGGTGACATTTTCATAAGTCACAAATTGACAGTGATAATATGGACTTCATCATAAGGCGGTAGTGCCAATATGTTCCTCTTGTTGCTTTGTCTTAAATAAGAGATATTATTTTTTCTTCATATCGACCATCCAAAGGTTTGTGAATCAACATGGTTCATGTGGACCTAATCTTTACTCTTCTATTGTAATTTGGTGTTCCTTTATCTTGTCACCCTTTGACATATTATTTCTTTAGCCCCATAAGCATATTATAGTGTGGTATCCTTCTCCTTTTCCTTGATCATCATCCTTTCATGATAATATAGATTACATGAAATTGAAAACCACTCATGAGAAGCAAAAATCATTTTGAAAACTCCTAATCTAATATGTTTCATGAAATCATTAATTGAGTGATTGAATCAAGGATTGCGCAATTCAAAAGGACAAGTTTTGGGATTGAGGATTGAGACTGGAAAATGCACAGTTCATGATGGTCAGGGTCAAATTATTGCACAATTGAGGGGTTCAAGAGCTCAAGGTTGGGTATTTAGGCATGAGGTTTCCCAATGCGCAGGTCTGGAACGACAAACTTAAGGGACTGCATAGTTGATGGACTTAGGAGGTGAATCTTTAGGCTTGAGCCTTGAATTTTACCAATGTGCAGTTCTATGAGGCAATGTTAGGTGACAACACAATTGAGGGCCTCAATAGCTCAAGGTTGAGGCTTGAGTCCTGGAGTTTCCTAATGTTAATTTCTGGTAGGAGAACAAGTTGGGAGATTTCGATGTTGAGGTGTTGAATGGCTCAGGCTTGAGCCTCGAGGCTTGAATTTTCCCAATGCATAGTTTTGGAGGGAGAACAATGTCATGGATTGCACAGTTGTGAAACTCAAGGTGTCAGGATGGAAGTTTGAGGCTTTACACTAAGAAATGTGCTGTTGTGTCTGACTAGGAGGAATAAATTGAGCAGTTATGGAGATAAAGGTTCAAGTTTGGGAATTGTGACTATGAAATTCATAGTTCCAAGAGGCAAGGCCAAATCTCGAGGGTTGAGATTGTACAATTCACAGTTCAGGGAGGCTGAGTGAAGTCAATTTTTCCAGGAGTGAAATTTTCCATATAAGGCTAAGTGTGGGGTCAGTGAGGCTCAGGTGAACAAAGAAAAAACTATATCATGATAACACACTCAAAAAATTCAATGCCAAAAATATTGATCACTCATAAAATAAGAACAAGATGATGTCCTCAATACGACAGTGATATAACATACCTCTCCAAGTGCGACACAAAAGGTACACTTTTGCGGCAAAGGTGATGACACTTATGCGACAGTGCATAAATCCTTGGGAATGAGTGTAAAACATGTTTACATGACTAGAAGGACCCATTAACACCAAATTTACCCTTTGAAACAAGCCAAAACTCCACTTTACATGATAAGGGACACTTCCCATGACAAAATTTGACATTTCCTATATGAAATGAAATTGTGAATGACACTTGCGATATGAAAACGAAGGTGAAAGTGACACATGCTAGAGAAAATATAAAATGAAAAAAACACTAATTAAGGTTAAGTAAAATGAAAGTGGTAGTCAAAAACATGAAAGTGACACTCGTGATATCAAAAGTGTGCAAAAGAGATAGTTTTAAAAACTCACCGAAATGGAAGTATAATCAAAGCCAAAAGTGAGATATTGTTAATGAAAGTGCACACTAACTGTCAATGTAGGTTGATCATGGCATAGGAACTGTCTTGATGGACTATGTTATGTGTGGTAAATCTTGTGTAAAATAATGCACTCATGAACTTGTTACAAACTAAGCATGTGTGAGAAAGTGACTTAGACACTTACAATTCAAGGAGAGAGCTCAAAGACTTAAAAAATCATCAACTAACCAAGAAGTGACTATGGGACGATCAATCGCAAGATCCACAGTAGGCTACAAAATTTAAGTGTAGGCAAAATTTTGGAGGTTCTTGTCGCAACGACAACACTTGGTGACACACTGGAAGAACTTCAGTCTCTTCCTTTGTTTAACCTTATGCACATGGTCTAGTTTCACAAGAAGTATTGATTCATCATTCATATTAATCTAGCTTCCCCACTTACCCCATGTGTAAAACATAGTCCCCTTCATCCTTTCTTGGTTGAACAAAAACATAAGACCAACGATATCACATTGCTTCGAATCAAGAGAAGGGTAATTTTATTCGGAAGCTTTAGATTTTCATAGTATACTTTTTCATCTCTAGTGTTGCTCCACTTCCAGTAGGCCTGGAAAGTACCTTGATGAAGTCACTTTAGAAACACAAACATCACTTTACTTTTAGTGATCCTAAACAGTACCCTAACAGAGTTTCTTGCCTCACCTCCCTGCACAAAAAACCTTTCTCTCCTTTCATCCTTTATTTATTTATTTTATATAAGATTGTGCATTGGAACTTATTCATTTCATGGGAAGAAGAGGGATCCCACCCTATTAAGAGTAGAAGAGGTTTTTCCTTTAGAGAATCATGTGTAAAACTTCTAATACTGGTTTGCTCGTTTATATTTTCCCCTTGTCCTTCTCTACTAGATTAGATAACGTGGAAAACACTAAAACATAAAGAACCAAGTGTAAGAATGTGCTTTCTAGAATAGACATGGATATGATGGTTCAAAAAAAATATTTCCTTACGCAAGGATCATATTTTCCATTGAAATATCATTAACTAAAATATATAACCCAAGATAGAGAAGAGGAAAACAGATAAGCCAAGCATTATTCGTTATCACAATTTTCCTTTTCAAGTATTGGCACATTTTATTTTGAGCAGATAGATAATACTTCATGAAAAGTATTATTAAATAAAACAGAAAAGGAAAGACAAGATAAAACAAAGAAAAAAAATCAAAAGGACAAAGAAATTAGAGACTAAATCGAAAATAAAATACAAGAGAAAAGTTAGAATAAAAAATAAAGACTAAGTAGATAAAATCCAGGATGAGTGCAAGAGAGGGGAAATTGGAATGAAGCTAGACCTACTCTTAACCTAACAAGCTCGAAGGTCAAGGTCAAGTGTAATGAAATTCCCAATGAAGCCACCACAACTTATCCTAACCTGCATACATAAATATACGAGAAATTAAAACATATATAAAACAATGTGAAATGGAAAATGTAAAATCTTGAATAAATTTCATAACAAATTGAAGGTCTTCCATGTCAATATAAAGATATCTCATAGCCACTACTTCTAACCATCTCGCATTCTTACCTCTTTTATGGAAACCATAATTAAACAAACCTCAAAATATTCTTGCAAACATATCTTTATTTGCATTGTACTTTTTAGCAAGCATGAGGAAAGAACAAAACTTGTTACTTATGATGGAGATTTCCAAGTAAGACTTCTCCAACCATTCAATGATTGGATCATGAAATTTGAAACAATCCTCTTTAAAACCTTGAAATCATTAAAAATATGAATTTTCAAATAAAGGCATGGGATCAAGATGAGAATATTGCGAGGGACAATGAATCTGATCAAATTAAAAGGGCATGTAAAGATAATAAGGACCTGACATAACCATCCGTGAAGGCTGAAGTGCCTCAACTACTTAACAAGTTCCTAAATAGTGAGATGTTAAACCATAAATATCAAAGTATCTAAAATAATTGTCATCATATGTGTTGATGGGAAAATGGTAAGTTGAATGATAGTCATCATAGCCATAATCATGATCAGATGGAATGATTAAATCATCAAATTCCCAGCTAATAGTTAACAAAGATAAATAAATTTTAACAGCTCCACGAACACTCTAAACAATAGAACCAACTTCCTTGCCTACCGAATGTGACAAATCATTTTCCTATAATTGGTGATAAACTGTAAATGCATATTAATCATCAAAATCATTGAAAAATAATGTTAGTATAGCAAATTTATGGAATCAGTTAGGATGAAAAAGAGGAACTTAAGTTAATCACTTTCTAACACTCAAGGGGATTTCTAGTGTCATCAATACATTGACAAGAGAGACCAGGAGCTTATTATCCACCATAGCACTCAATATATATGAATTATTCGGCCAAAGGTAATCTTCAAATCGATAAGCTTTGCAATTTTTCACATTCACGAAAGCTATAGACTCCAAACCCGAATTCAACACAAGATATTTTCATGAGGATGAATTCACTACAGTAGTATGATCAAAAACATGATTTAAAGAAATAGGAAAATATTAATGAGAAATTGTTGAATCCATCAAGAATGAGTTTGAATCCAGTTAAGCAATAAAAATAAAATAATTTTGCGAGAAAATCCATATCTGAGATTGTTCAGGAAATTCACCAGGATCACGATAACCTGACATAACCATCAACGATAGTTGAAGTGCCTCGACTTCTTGATAAGTTTTGGAACTTTGAAAATAAACGTAACAACATTTTGTAAACTGAGTCAGATCACAAATTTCATGTGGACATCTACTATTGGTTAATTTAATGAGATCGCCATTATTTGGATGGAAGTTATCTACATCATTGGTTTGATCAGATTTTCCAACTTGAACAAATAGATTACTCAAGTCATAATATTATTCTGATCACAAGTCTAAGAATGTATGAATCATAAAAATCTCATGATCACACTGATTCAAAGAGTTTCCCCCAAACAATACAAGAGATGATAAGGGATGGAATGAATGTTCTATAATTTCATTGTTTTCTTCTTCATCATGGAGAATCTCACTATCCTATTTCATTTCAAGATTCAACTCATGAGATAGAAAATTGGATGAGGATGAATAATCTCCATCGATATTTGATGCATTACAAATGGTAGAGCACAAGGGATAGGGAGGTGAAGAGGTAGAAATGTTCATAATAAAATAATCTTTGACCGAAATAGGCTTAATATCTAAATCTTTAGAAACAAAACCTTCTTGAGAAATTGAAAGATTAGTTAGTTCACTTGGGTATTCATCATCATATATATCAAAGGATTTATCCTCATCAGAATGATTATTTCCCAAGACTTTAGATTAATTAGGAAAACTGATCATGTTTGATTGACTACTAATATTACCAGTTTCAATATCAACCAAAAATGAGGAAACGCCATATTCACACAGAGTACTTTGAAAAAGAGAAGAAAAGTTGAAAGAAACTTCACCTTCCTACTCCTCTACCTGCGCAATGTGACTACCTTGAACCTATTCAATTCTTGGATTTGGAAGAGATTGATTAGGAATATTAAGGGACAAGGGGTCATGGGAAAGATATGGTAGAGGATGATAAGAATCCAAATCATATTCAAGACTTAAGTTACAGCAGTAATACCATCTTGTGAAACAAAGGATTTAGTATTCACCTTAGGCTCCAAAAACCATTCTAAGGTGCCCTCCATCATATCTAGATCATAAGAAATGTATGAAGATTGAAGAGATGAATCAAAAATCTAATTTTTAGAGTTTCCAACTTTGGCATTATCACAAGGAGGCACCCACATTGGAATTGAAAAAGGAGAAGGACAAGGAAAAAAAAATAGTAGATTCCTCCTCTAACATTAGAGGTGTCTCATGATTTATGAGAGTTTTGGAAGAAGAAACATCATGAGATTTAGATTCACCATGAAAATATATATGAACAAAATGTTCAAAATTTTGTTTCAAGAAATCCCAATCCATATATTCTTCAGAAAATTCACAACAAATGTGAAGGAATCAATTAGAAAACTCCTCAAATGATTCATTAGATTTCATTATTATTTGAATGATTATTTTAAGAACATATTGGTAATCATACCTATCAAATGATAAATTAAGCTCCTTTATGAGGTGTTAAAAATAATGAACGGAGGTGGTTGGTAGAGTATGGCACCATTGGTTAATTCAACCTTCATGTGTGAGGGAGAAAAGAATATAAGCCACATTTTCACAGTCAATTTCAAAGTATTCACAAAGCTTAAGAAAAATAGATGCATGCTCGGTAGAGGATGAATCACCCTCACTATAAAAATTAAATTGTGACAATTCATCAAATTGTTCCACAGAGATGAAAAATTTACTAGGGGATAAGTTGGAGAAACAATCCGATATTATGATTTAGGGTTGAGCCATTTCAGATAAGAGATTCAAAATATACTAAATGGGCACAACTTGTCTTCTGGCCCTCCTTTTAGCATCATTTGTTGATGGTGCTAGAATTTCGTCAACAAAGGCGGCCTCCCTGATGAAATATATCGATTATATTTCACACCGTTTGGTGTGGTAGCCCTTTTGGAATGAAGGCCTGACTTCCATGTATTCTTATATAATTTCCTTGGCTAGAATTTTCAGCATAAGGGAGCAATGTGCAGATGCTTTCGGATTAGCAAGTGAATATGCATTGTGGATTGTTCAACTATGGAATGTATCTAGGTTTCTCCACCGAAAAGGAGATAAAAGTGAGTCTGTTAAAGATAAGTAATAGTACTAATATAGAAAAACACATGAGAATATACATATGAATAAATCATTGGTAAAATAGTGAAATAGTTCACATAGAAACAATGATTGTTAAAGCACATACAAAACACCTTCAATAAGATAAGTACCAAAGCCACCGAAATAGTTCAATTTCCTTAGTACATATGGAAAAACATACATCAAAAAAATTAAAATAACAGTCTTACAATATTTACAAAATATGCATGAAAGTGTGTTGGCTCAAAAATTTTATGAATTAAGCAAAAATTACATAATACAACAAGACAACAAAAACCACTAGCCTCAATAGTGGAGCATTAGAGCAACAAATTTGTCCTCCAAAATAACTATTTTCCTCTCTAATGCATAGTGTTAGCCCCCTATGAATTTTTTGACAAGAAAATAGGGGGCTAAAATGTTTTCGAGCCTTCAAGGAATGCATTTCCTTTGATAAAACATCATCCTTGAAGCCTCCTTGTGCCTTTGTCATTTGATAAATCCTCACTGTTGTTCCCAGTTTAAAATCCTCTCTGTTTGTGAAGAAATTTCCCGAAAGGCCTTTTTCCCTCTTATTTCATCCCCACTTAGCCTCTATTTCATCACCTTTTCTCCCCTTCTAATTCCCCACTTACCCTCAAAATCATCCCAAATTCCCCTTTAAAGCTTGCAAACACCCCTTGTTTGGCTTAATAACCCCTTTTCCTCTCTACCGTTACCCCTTTTTTGGCCTTAAAATGAATTGAAAATGGGCCAAAAACCATCCGTTTTACATATGCAGGCTTAGCCCCTTCCGGCCAGCCCCTTAACCACTTCCCCTCCATAAATCCCAACGCTAAGACCAAGCGCTAGTGCCCGGGTGCTAATTGCAATTGGAAAGGCAGAGTGGAGTGCAGTTCTTTGCAAAGTCAAAAACTTCTGATGCGATTGAAATATTTTTATAATGGCTTGCTGCGATCGAGCCGTCGATCTCTTGAGATCCGATGGCCTAGCGCTAATTGTAGTGCGCCCATTTCTCCTATCCATCCACTCCTCTGATTATGTGTGAGCCATCGATCTGTCTCCAAATCGACGACGGTCGTTCAATCGCACCCGCCCATTCACCCTCTGTCGTTTCCCTCCGATCAAATCTGAGTCGTTGATCCTTCGCCGATCCGACGGCCCGACGCTAATCGCATCGTGCTCATCGCTTTTTCCCTTTTGCCCCGCCGATTTCATAAGAGTTGTCGATCTGTCTCCAGATCAGATGGCGGTCACATAATCGCATCGCCGCTCCAATCGCAATCGTAATTTTCAAATGGTGCCACCCTCCGCCCTTTGTGATTGCGATCCTCCGACGCGATCTCCGTCGTTGATCTTCTTATGATCTAACAGTCCGTAGTTAATCGCCCTCCACCCATGACGGGTCCCACATCATAAGCCCCACTTCTTTCATTTTATATGTTTTCCATTGTATTTGCCCAAGGTTTAAGCTTTGGTGCTTTAGCACTAAAGTGTTATTTCTCCACCACTATCCGTTGCATCCACCATTTCCACAGTTGCCACCACCGTTCCTCCGGGCCTCCACAAAATTCCTTCCGCCACCCCCTGTTTTTTATAATTGGTTTATTTTATTGTTGCAGGGTTTTACAAAGCGGTAATTCACTCCATTCTCACAATCACAACCATTGTGAGTTGGAAACACAGAGAGGCCATTATAGCGGCCAAGTGAAACAACAGAGATAGATTTAACGTGTTAGAGCCCATAATTGAAGATCAAGTGTTGTAATCCTTATTTCAGAAGATAAGGCGTAGTTAGAAGACTAAGCACATGAAATAAAGCTTTATCTGTGTTTAATGTCAGCAGATTAATTTCTCCAGAGAGACTGCCTTTCAGCGTTCTCCATGTCTCCTCGAGCCCAGAAATGGTTAATTACACTGGCAGAAACTTCTTAAAGACTATCAGGACCGCAGTTAGAAGCATGGAGACCTGAAGATCTTTCAGTCACCTTACTTGCTTTAGAAGACAGAACAGAGGGCCTTACAGCCAGAAGGACTTCATGAAACATCCGAGGTTAATATTGGCCTGACAGAGTCTCCCAGACCATACCAAAAAGTACTTACAACGATGTGGAATGCCATTAAGCAGAGTGGGCATGAACTCTTTCTCCACTCTGTCTTAATGAGATCCATTTAATGAATATCATCGACTCCTGTTATTTTCATTCTCCTATAAGAATCCCCAAGAACATATTGTAAAAGGTTGTTGTTCGGTTGTTGCCGATTGTTGTTAGAGGGATTCAGTTTGACTGTTAGAATAGTCTTCGGAGGGAGTAGTAGAGTATTTTGTAATGTAGTAGGCTGGGAGGAGAAAGTCTGGACTGTAACAACTATTGAGCTCAGTGTATGTGACTGGTTTTGCATCAATTAATCAAGAAAATTTCTTTGGATCCTAGTCTATTACTACGGGTGATGTTTTCTTATCACATTGTTTATTACATTTTTCATACTTTTCATTTCTTCTGGCTCGCATCAGAAATATGGCATAGGATTTACCCTTGTTAGGTACCCTATGCTTCTGCTCTCCTTGCCTTCAATGTTTTTTGTTGTATGTGTTATCTAAGGATTGATTTCAAACTAATTTAACCAACGTAGTAGTTCCATATGCTGCTAGCTGATGTATGAATTAATGAAATATGTCTTTAGTTGTTCTTGTTGGGTTTAAGCTGGAAGATTTGGAATACTGGGGATTAGAGTTAGCCCTGTCCACTAGGATCCTTATGCGACCAGCTGGCTTTTCTAAGATCTCTTGCTGGTGGCAAAGCATTGAAGGTTCAAAGTCCTTCTCTGATCTATAGACCCTGGCTCTATTAAAATTATCTTTGTTTTCCCTTGGAGCATGCTAAAGCAGAACTGGAGTTAAATGACCTCTGGTCCGATCTATAAGCTGCCCCCTTGTGACTTCATTGAGAGCTGCCTTTGAGCATGTCCAAGCAGGCCTTGAATTAAATGACCTCTGACCTGATCTATAGATAGAAATTGGGTTGTTTTCCTTCTTTCACTTTCAATCCTTAATTTTCCATTCCACCATCTATATAAAAGATCCTTTAGTATAGATAACTTTCCCTCTGAAAGCCTTGGCTAGTGGTTTGCAAGAAATTCCCTTTCATGACTCCATAGCCCAATGGATGGCACTTTCTTGACCTATCCTCTTTTACCGAAACGTCCTACTGCTTTGCTCCTTTCCTCCCATTACCTTCTCAGTCTATGATCTCATGACCAACCCAGCAACCAACCAACCAAATCATTTAAAACCCCTTGTGCTTCATAACTAGCCTAATATCTCATTTTGAGCTTCAAAGATATATATCATTCTTTGTTTTATGGAGAGACCCCTCTCCGGATCCAGGAGGGCTAGATCCTGAGGTCCCAAAGTGGTTTGATGTTGTCTTATCTTTTGGTATTGCCAAATCTACCAAAACATGGGAACCCCCACATAATGGCGACTCCACTGGGGAAGAGAACACTTTGCCTTTATATTGGTTTTAATTGCTGATGGTGGAAAACAGTCTGTTTCTAATGTCCAAATTCATCCACCTGGTGACTCCACACTCCCTGTAATCCAAAGACCTAATGACTCCACTGGTGAAGGGCTCTGAACTGGTTGAGAAGATGCAGTAGCCTTCTTTGCAAAAACATGAATCCAGACATGGACAGGGATACGAATCTTGATGCTTTGTATGACCAACTCAATGGAATAGCAAAAATGTTTGGTAAAGTGCTGGAGATGTATATGGCTAATATAAATGCAAATGATGATTATTTAGAACAGCCCATGCCTCTTCCAGAACAAGAACAAACTCAAGACCAAGAAGATGAGCAAGACATATATGATGCTCAAGAATCTATAGAAGACGAAGAGGAAAGTGATCAGGAACTGCCTGATTGCTTACCTATGTCTTGTGTTACGCTGACTAGAGAATATCAGGACCTAATAGCAAAAGCTAATAGGGAACGCTGCTCTGAGGAAACAAGAGAACACGTGGAAGAGGTAGAATCTGATGTGGAAGAAGAGGCTCAAGAAAACATCTTGCCTTCAAATCAGCTAATACAAGAGAAAGAGGATTGTTGTTCTTCTGTCCATGATGAAAGGGAAACCCCTCTTTTGACAGAAGAAGAGATTGATCAGATATTAAACTAGCAGTCCACCTCAGAAATATTTTATAGAACACACACTCCTTCTCATTCATATCCTAAGTTTGATTGTATTGATCCAGAAAGCTCCTCTGAGAATCATAACAAAGAAAGACCTGTTGAGAATCCGACAGGTTTGATTGGTGACATTGCTTATGATTATGACTTTCCTAGTTATGATCTATTTGATGATGATTGTTTCCAGAGAAAAGCTGAGTTCGTAGAGCCATCATCAGTATTTTCATGGGAGGAAAGCCAGGGCCAACAACTCTAGAGAAGCAGTGAACCCAGTCAACCTATCTATGAAACTGATGGGGAAAGTTATGAAAGCATCAGTGATGAGTGTCATGATAATGGAGGACAGCAATATTTCCTTTTAAAGGATGAGGAGGAAAGCAAAGAAGAGATTCTTGAGCAAGATGAAAATAACGAGCCTTCTCTTGAAAAAGAGGAAGCAATGGAACAAACCACTGCTCAATAATACATAGATATTTTCACGGAGCTCAGCACATCAGAACAGAGCATACTGGAGCTCCAAGAAGACTCAGCTGCAATATATGATGATTCCTCCAGTTCAGATGATGAAGGAGACACTCTACTCCAAGAAAGTCTTCTTCTCCATCCAGTGGAAGAAGAATAGATCCTGGTTGAAGCCGGTCTGCCAGATATTCATAGCCAGGTATCTTTTCATGATCCTTATGTTCATTTCTGTTACACAACAATTTGTCACCGTCCCTGCAATTCACCATCCCACACATTGGAGGGCTCTTTTCGTGACCTATGAGCAGTGACATAACTTGAAAATACTTTCATGGCATTCCCCTGAACATGTAATTTCAGTGCCTTGAAGACAACTCCTTGTGAAAAACCCTAAAAATAGCCTTTTTTGCATTGTCACGGGTACACAGCTCAGCCCTCGCGCCAAGGGGGCAAATCCTCCAAAGAGGGCGTGCCAATTGGCGCTCTGTCTTAGAGCCACACCCATGCCAGGCTTAATAAGGAGTGTTTAAAAAAAATAAATGGCGGAATATTGACCCCAACCAATTCATAAACTGGTCTCTAAATTGAGTTGGGAGGTTGGCTTCGAATCTCCATGTAGAGGAAGTAGTTTTCCACCTCTCATGGAAGCTTCCTTGAGGATAGGGCCAATCCCATAATTGTAGGGATCCCAACTCCCCTTCCACCATCTATATAAGCTTGCCATTTCCCTTTGCAAGCTAATCTCCAAGAGCCTTCATAGCCAAAATAATGCTGCAAGAGCTTTGATAGTCCTCATAGTGCCAAATCCATAGCAAGGAGATTGATGATCGAAGAGAGAGTCTTGTCCCCATTCCCGACAAGCTTTGCGAGACGTATTTCGATGACAACCTGCCAAAGGAAGACTTCAGCATCAGATCCAGGTTGTATCATCCTTTGTTTCATTAATGATAAGCGACTACGATTATAGTTCGACTTGTATTGTTCATTTTTTACGATTATGAGTTGTGTCCTCTCTGACTGACACACAATTGAAAATATTTGGTTTTACGCTTGTATGTTTGCCGTCTTTCTTGTGTGTAGGTGTTTGATTGCGCCAAGTGGGAGAATTGTGACCTACCATAGCAAGGGATCAGGAGCATCATCCTCTCTGCAATGGAAATAGCATTGGACACAAGGTAAGCCTCGTATCGTGCCTTGGTTATTGCAATTAGGAGCTTGCATTGTAGCGTGGTTTAATTGTTGCTAGACCCGATCTGGGCTAGTAGGGATCGCCTCTGTCTGCAGAGGGGATTTACCTCTTTAACAAATTGGCGACTCCGTTGGGGACTTAGCTTGTTGTTTGATTTACAAACTACAGATGGAGCCTGAAGTTAGCCAGATAGACTTCGAAACGCTCTTGCTCTGCATTAGCGAAGTAGATCAATGCTGCTTTAGTCAATCTCTAGTTTAGTTTGTAAACTGAACACTTGGGATATTGTCTTGTCTTTCAGTCGATTCTTGACTTTTCTTGCTTGATCATCTCTTTTGGCTGGCTCTTTTTGTGAGTTTGGCTTTTGGTTTAAGCTTTACCATCACTGGTCTGCTTCTTGGATTGCTTATTTTTTATTTTTCCTTAGTAAACTCGATTGGCGCGCTTTTCAGTGTGACAGTCATGCCCACTGGAGCATGTTGTCAATGTATTACTCGCGCCAATCCCATTCTGGCGCTAGTTTCAGCCTTACAGTTGCGCCAATCCTGTAAGGTAATAGGGTTTACTGTGTTTTGAGCCTTCTGAGACTGACCTGGGTGTTTGGTCTTGTTTTTTTGACTGCTTGAGTGTTTTGGAGCCTTGTTTGACTGACTGTGACCTTCTTCCTTTAGTTGTTTGCCCATTTCTATCAATTTTACATTGTAGCCCTAGGGCATCTAGGTGCTATTGTGCGTCGAGCCTCCCTTGGCAGTTCTTGGTTTTTGTCTGTTCGGTCAGCTTTGTGATTGCTTCCCTGCACTCGTTTGGTGTTTGTTTATTGTTTCATTACGTTATTTAAGTGATTGGCTTCCTCCTCATTCGAATTTCTCTTTGTTTCACATTGAGCCTAGATTACATGGTTCATTTGAGTCTTTGGGGTGTTTTTTTTATTTGAGGGACTTTTTATCGATTTGAGATCTCATTGTGTGTTTGCATTGAGTGGAATTTGATTGTTTTTCTCTTTTGCTATCACTTCTCGAATTTCTTGTCTCATTAGTTTTCATTTTGTTTAGTTTTTTTGCTCTTAAACATTGGAAATAAAAAAAATATCTTTTGCTTTGGATTGGTTAGTGTGAATTAGATATTTTCGATGTTATTAGTGATTAGTAACTTTGAACGAAAAGCCTGTAGTTTCCATTAGCTGCATTAGAGATATCATTGGTTGTTTTCTGGTCATTTTGTTGTTTTGTGAAAAGCTCTTAAATCTCTTGTAATTAGCTTTCATCGAACGAAATGATATACTGTGGCATGTAGTATGCATTTAGGTGATTTTGAGACATCACATTCGCTAGGGCCTGGGAATTGAAACATAATTGAAGATAAACGTTAAAATTCATTCAATTTACACTAAGGCAGCATTGAAACATTAACAAAATATTTAGAGGTCTAGCCTAGAGACGTGTTCCAGCGTCTTTAAACCTAGTAGCTGTCGTTCGCCTCTTGGCTTTAGACAGCACTAGTACGGACTTGTGCTCCCCGTACCGTCGCGTATATAAAGGGAGACCCCACTAGGTTTCTATCCTTTATCCATAGGAAGCTGAGTCTGCCACCCTATACCCATGATACACCAAAAACAGCATTCAGGGAGATTGCCTGTACGTACGTTAAGTCCTTGGTTGATTTATCTTTCATTTTGAAACCAAGGTGTATATTGCAGTTCACGGTTATTTGGTACACCCTTTGCCTAGCATTCCTGAGCAGTCATTTTGATCTTATCTAACTCCTTAAATTTGAAAAGATCACCAAGCACTTGTCCTTTCACGCTTGCTTCAAAACTGAAAGAGATAGAGTCATCTTTCATCCATTTCTCGACTCTTAAAACATGAAATGGTGAAGTTTCTAAGTTTCAATGTCGTAAAATAAATCACCCACGATCACACGCCCTGTTAGATTTTGCTTGTTGGCCGTTTGATTGTGTGCCTTGGTTCTTTTTCAGCCCGTGTGTGTGTTTGATCTTTTTCTCTTGTCATTACTACCACAGTGGCGGAACCCTCAGTTTTGTCTACTAGTAGTCCATATACGGACGATTCATCAGAGGTTTCTCAATCCTCTGCTGAACCTCAGTAGCCCATCGTTTCCGATTTTCCCGACGGGGGACCGGTTCTGTCTGAGCTTCCCTTTGGAGGACCAGTTGAGTTCAATTGGCCCTTATCCGACCCTTGGTCTGGATTTGGAGTAGGGGAACATTTCCCTCCTCTTACATCAGGTTCGCCTTTTTTAGCTGCTGTTATTCCTCCTAGTCCTCGCCATCTGTTATGAGATCTAGCGGCAGGTTCAAATATGAGTGAATCCAGTCATTCTGCTAGCGAGGAAATCCCCACGTCTGGTGAAGATTACCAGCTATTCCCTGAGGTAACTCGGAAGTTATTCCCAGAAGACAACCCTGAATCATCTGTTATGTCTTCGCCTGGTCCCTCACTACCAGCAGGGTATAGATCCTTAGGTCAGATTATTGTCGCCGCTGCCTCTATGGGGGTATCAGCTCCTTCTAAGAGGCCGGTTGTTCCTTCATTGGGGATGTCTCCACAGACACCTGTCACGTCGTCCCCTCAGGTTACCTCTGTACCCGTCAGGCCCACTGTTTGTGTGGCTGCATCTACACCTGCTGTTACCACTCAGTCCGTAAGGACCACATCGCTTCCCGAAGACGTCTACATAGCTTCTGCTATGCCGGAGAACATTTCTCCTAAGGAGTATCGATTGTCTCTACAAAAATCGAACCCCGAGGTTGGACAGTCCTCTTAAGATCCCAACCGCTCGTACTTTTCGCATTATGCACAGGATGGTACACCCGTGTATGTTTTTCCATATCAGTATGATGAGCACGGGAATCCTCTATGTTTACTTACTCCTGAGGCTCAACTTCATGCTTAGGGTTTACCATATAACCAGGCTGGGAAACCTTATAACCCGCAAGGACAACCTTTTCAAGGCCAACCTTCGGGCCAGCCTGGCTATCCTTATGACCCGCAAGGTTACCCTGCGGGCCAGCAAGGGCCATTATATGGTCCGCAAGGACAGTATTACAACCCTTCAGGTCAACTCGTGCAGCCTCTTCCTGGATTCCAACTGGGGCAACCTCAAGGACTCACAGGTCAACCGGGGGCCTGGCACGGGCCGGTATACGGTCTAGGCGAAGTCAACCGAGTGGTACCATGCAACGCGGTATCCTGAAACCCAAATGTTGCACATCATGAGACCATCTTATGGTCTGTTCAGGCCTCAAACCGGTTGCCGGCCACCACGGCTCCCATTCCTCCACTAGGCAGTTCATACGGCACAACCCCGATGTTCCACCACCCAGACTAATCGGCCCTTAGATTTGTTCCCACGGTGCTCCACAACTGACGAGTCGGCTTGTGCAACCGGCCTGTTTGTTTGGGTCAACTGTTCAACCGGGGCAGCCGTTCGGCCAGTCCTTTGTCAGCCGGAGCCCGGCTACCTCTGTCAACCCTGCCCAACAACCAATTTACTCGATGCCACAACCGAATCAACCAGTGCATCCTAATTATCAGGCTCAGCAGGGTCCCACCTATCAGCAGCCCGCTCAACCTCAAGGCGGTTACTACCCTCATGGTCAATCTCGACCGGCTTATAATCCGCCCCAAGGTTCCCATTATTACACTCAACAACCCGGCTACACCTATACTCAGCAGCCAAATCCGCAGACTGCTCAAACGGGGCCGACTTACAATCAGGGTCCATACTCTGGTTATCAAGCCCCATACACTGGTTACCAGCAACCGAATCAGACTGGTTATACACCCTATAGCCCCTACGGTCAGAATCCTACTGGACAGAACCCATGGGGGCAAGGATATTCTCAACCAGCATGGAGTACAAGTACCGGTCCTTATCGAGGGCCTGGCATGCCGTTCAATCCGCAATTGTCGTTCTTGGCTACCTTGGAATTACCGGACGTTTCTAAATTAACCAATTATCCGATTCTTCACAATCCTTATTGGCCTCCGGTTACAACCAAGGTACCCGGCGATTGCCCCAAGTTTGAAGGTAAAGCTGGAGAAGACCCCCAAGCTCATGTAATGACTTACCATCTTTGGTGTTCGTCCAATTCTTGGGTCGATGATTCAATTCGTCTACGTCTCTTCCAGCGCACTCTTACCGGTGCTGCCGCTAAGTGGTATATTGAATTACCCCGTGGCATCTTTCAAGATTTCAATACTTTAGCAATGGCTTTTCTGACTCATTTTCAGTTACCGGTACGCTATGAAGCCGGGGCACATCTCCTGACTTCACTGAAGCAGGATAAAGCCACCCACATATCCGATCATATTCATGAGTGGCGACGTCGTCGTAGGCTGATCAAGTTCGATATACCTGATCAACTACTAACCCATTGGTTCACCACATCCTTCGTTAACAAAATCGCGCAAGATATTGCTATGGGGGCATGTGTGATTGAAGAACGAGGCCATTGCATGCCCGGTATCGATCTGGTATATGTTAGCCCCCATATATTTTTGACAAGCAAACGGGGGCTAAATGTTTTGAGCCTTCAAAGGAATGCATTTCCTTTGGAAACACATCATCCTTGAAGCCTGTTTCATAATTCCCTGCCTTTGTATGTTTCCCCCTGCTGTCATGAGGTCAATAAGCCTCACTGAACGATAAGATTTTGCTCAAAAGGCCTTATTTCGCCCCTTGTATCTCTGCAGAATTCCCCCACTTTATCTTTTTTCCCTTTTTCCCAAAATCCCCATGAAATCCCACCTTTTCCCTCGGTTTCCTCAAATTTCCCCTCTATCTCCCTATCGTTACCCTCTTATGGCTTTAAAATCCATTGAAATGGGCTCAAAACCCACTTTAAACCTTATAATAGGGCTTAGCCCCTTTTCCCGTCAGCCCTAACCACTTCCCCACATATGCCCATCACCCAAAGGCCAAGCGCTTAAGATTTAAGCGCTAATCGCATCGGAAAAGACCAAGCGGAGCGTTAAAATCCTTTGTAACATCATGGAAACTCCGATGCGATTGTTTTGTTAACAATTCCCGCGACTTGATATCCACCGTTGATCTACCATATAGATTGGACGGCCCGTGCAAGATCGCAATCTTTGCAATCGCAACACTCAAGTTTGGTTCCCCGATCGGTTCATCGCAAGTCCTGTCTTCCGATCCCCGATCACGCCATCTCCCGATATCATCCCAACCGTTGATCCCCTTGTCTAATCCAACGGCTATCTCTTGTCCCCGCTCATCGCAATCGGAAGTTTGTTAGTGCCGTCCCTTTGTGTCCTCGTCGGTTGCAATCCCCCAATCTGCATCTCCACCGTCGATTCCCATGCGAATCCAACCGTCATCGCACTTCCCAATCGCTTCTCCTTCCTTGATCGCAATTGGAAGTTATAAGTGTGTGTCCCTCTCGTCCATCGCGATCGCAATTCTCTGACTAAATCTTGACCGACCGTTGGGTTTAAGATCTAACGGTTCAAAGCGAATCGCCCTCCGCCTCCAGCTGGGTCCCACCTTGTACGTCTACGTCCACGCATTTCCTTACGTTTCCTTCACTTTCCTTTGTATTTTGTTCAAAATCCAAGGTTCAAGAATTTACACTAAAGTCTTATATTTCACTGTTGTTCTGCCCAATTTCATATATCACTCCGCCGCTCGATCTCTGCCGTCGATCTTTGTCCCCTGACCATGATCTAACGGTCGGCACTGCATTCCACCACCAAACCCTATTATTCATAGTTTCCTCCGTTTTATTCTGCCGCCGCGCTACCATTTCATCCACCCTTCCATTGCATTGTTCTTCTCAGTCCAGTTGTGTGTTCCGCAGGGTACAGAAGGTGGACACGCCTCCAAAAATACGCAGTATGGATACAACGGCAAGGTTTTTACTAACAGAGGCATGGAAATTAATATATGACAGGTTTCTCTACATCAGCAGAATGTTTTCCTCCCAGAAAGGATGGGTTGCCCATACGATTTTTATTCCATACCATGCTCCAGAGGAGATCTCCGCTCAGAACGCAGTCCAAGGATATCAGAGCATTTGTTGCTCAAGTATGGTGGATCATTCTGTTTTTTATTGCCATTTTGTTTATTCACCAAAGGTACTACAAAGTACAACAAACCAGAATGCATCAAAGACATACCTAGAATTAATGAAGCCTGACGAAGACCATTCTTTTCTCTAAAGAGTGCCAAAAATTAATGCTCAGAGTTTAAAACAGAATAGGCTTCGGCCCTCTCCTTCGTTTCTAAGTTTAATGTTATATTTAGTGTTCTACCTACTTCCTCTACTCTTTTTTAGTTATAAAAAATATGAGAAAATTGTTGTAAAGGTTGTTGATGAGATATCAGAGAAGTGCAAGCAGTTTCTTTTGAGATAGGTTCTCTGTGTATAGTTGTAAGATAGGCTGAGGAAGATGTATTCAGACTGAATGACCAAGCTGCTATTGGCTATGTTGTACCTGATTGGTGTTGATGTTTAATATGATAAGCACATTTCATTGGATCCTGATCTAAAGCTGCGGTGATGTTTTTCTATCTCTATGTTTATTTCCATTACATTTCATTTCTTCTGGCTTGCATCAGAAATTTGGCATAAGATTCACCCTTGTTAGGTGCCTTATGTTGCTTCTCTCCCAACCATTTATGTTTTCTGCTTAAAGTGTTTATCTAAGAGTTTATTTCAGTTAATTTAACCAGTGTAGTGGATGATATTGCCTGCTAGATGATGTATGGATTGATGAAATCTGTTCTTAGAAGTACTTGTTAGGATTTAATTAAATGTATTAAGAACACTGGGAGGTTTAGAACTCTGCCTCTACCTCGCTAGGATCTTTCCATTCTGATTAGGCCTATCCAAGTTCCCTTGTGCTGCCTCTGATTGTGTCCAAGCTGGTCTAGAGTTAAATGACCTCTAACTTGATCTATAGACAGAATTGGATGGTTCCCCTTCTCTCACCTTCAGCCCTTAATGTCCCATACCACCCTCTCACTTTGGGATCCAAGGCTTTAGATGACTAGCCCAACTGAAAGCTTGCATGTTGATTAGCAAGTAAATCCTTTCTTGACTCCATTACCCAATGGATTTGGTATTTGCTAGATTGTTTCTCCTTTGCCTAAATTCCCCTTTGCCCAGCCTTGTCTCATGCTGAACCCTTCTTCCTGATTCCCAACAACCAAAACTTACAATCAAATGAAAAAACCTTGTGCATATAACTAGCCTAAAACCATAACTTAGAGCTTCAAAGACATATACTTTGACTCATATAGAGAGATCCCTCTCTGGGCCTAGGAGGGCTAGATCCTAAGGTCTGAAAGTGGTTCTAATGTTGTCTCGTCTTTTGGTCTTGCCAATCTGGCCAAAACACGGGAACCCCAACATAATGGCAACTCCACTGGGGATCTGAGTGCATTACACCTTAAGCATCCTTAAGCATTCAAAAGACCTACAATCTCTGGTTAGGTTGGCAGTTAAACAGATTCTATCCTCACATCAACCTCTACACCATTTTTGTGCTTCCCCATACTCTTGGACAGAGTAGTGTACCCCCTAGAACACCCTAAACCTTCCACCTGGCGACTCCATAACTTTCAAAGATAAAAGACTCCGCTGGTGATCAGTAGGCCTGCTGATTATCTTGGTTTCACATAAGACTCCACTGGGAGACCAGCATTTTAAACAACATCAACCACAATAGGAAAATCAAGTAGGGTTAGCTCTTGGTTGAAAGGCAACATTCTGGCTTCAAGAAACGTCTATACAAGAGAATATCCTAACCCAAACCCACCTGAAATATTTGATAACCCTGAAGGCATCCTCAAGAGATCAACTATTTCTAGCCACATCTATAGAGCTAACTCTGCACCGGGAGACCTTACAGCTCTAGCACATTTTCACCCTGACCTAGACCTTAAAAAAAGATTACCTAGAACTAGGTCATCCAATGTTTTAGACTAGCCAGACCTTAGGTTCCCTGGTTCACCATCTCATAGTGGTAAGCACGTTAAAGACACAGGGACCCCTCCATCTACACCACCAGACACTCACTTCATCCAAAAATTGGGGCTCTGTCATCCCAGGTATGCTCAACAGATTTCTGTTGGTCATAATATCCCTGTCATTCATATACCAGCTACTCAAGTTAACCCTCTACCTCATCAGAATGTCATCATGGCCGCCTGGTATGCACCCTTGATGTTACCTCAGCCTCTAGTGCCTCTGCCAAACTATTATAAATCAAAGATCCCACATTTCACTGCCAAAGAGTCCATCACAGCCCAACAACATGTAGATAAAATGGAAGATTCTTTTGAATATATGGAAATAGATGATGATTCGGTCAAAATGAGAATCTTTGCTCAGAGTTTGGTAGGCGATGTAAAGAAATGGTTCAAAATATTACCCCCTGGCAGTATCCCAGATCTCCCTGCCTTATACCAGACCTTCATAAACAAATGGGAAGTTAGGGCTAATCCTCGCCAACTCCTAGCAGAATACATGAGCCTTAAAAGAAACGTAGGAGAGAGTGTCCATGATTACTCAACAAGATTTAACAGCATTTACAACGCTCTCCCCGCACACATGAAACCTCCACAAGGTATGGCCCTAGCAAAGTATCCTGAAGGATTTGATGCCGATATGGCCTATGAGCTAAGGGATAAGGAGTACACCACATTGGAAGACATGCAGAAAGGAGCCATAACTATAGAAGCAAACTTGATGGAGAAGAGGGCAAGATTGAGAGTTGAAAAGAGAGTAACATATAGAGATGACAATGTAGCCTCCACCTCTGATCCCAATTATGATAGATTATCTAAGAACGTGGAGAAGCTGCAAAAAATGATGGAAAAAATGGTTGTCACAGTCAGCAATCAAAACAGAAACCAAAATTAGAACCAAAACATTAGGAGAAACAATACCACTCCCAACAGACAAAGAGAGTCAGACCAACAAGTTGTTCCCCCATTCCAAAAATTTCTTGATGAAGATGAGGGAATCATAGAAGAGTCTGAAGGGAATGAAATAAACATGTTTGAAACAGAAAATTCATTCCATGGCTATCCCACAGAGGAAGATCAGCCCTTATCCACATATTGGGATAAGGAGTGGTCAGAGTCTGAGGATTACAGACTTGGATTTGAAAATGCCATCATGCAGGTCAGAGAACAATACGAACTTAGGAGAAAAAAGAATCTAGACACTTCCAAACCAAAAACTCCTGAGATTACCAATAAGAAAAGACCCGAGAAATCTTCTAAAGAAATCGCTGAGAGTAATAAAACAGCAGCTGAAAGTTCTGGAAAAAACAAGGAAAAAGACAACCAAGACACTGAAAAACAAATCCAACCAACCATCAGCACTAGCACTGCAATTAGTGCTCCTGATAAAACTATTCCTGACCCTGTACATAGTGAGAAATCACAAACTGATTCAGCTACTAAGGCAGTAGCAAATAAAATAGAGTTAAGCACTCCAAAGACCCAGTCCACTTTCAATTTAGAGAGTGAGATTGCAAAAATCAAAATCTCTGTACCATTATCTGAGCTGGCCACTCAGGATGTATATAAAGGCCAAATTTTGAAAGCGTTGAATCTGGGGGAAAACAACGACACGGTGAATTTGAGTGATGATCAACCTGCCCTCCTGTTTGGTCCAAAGATTGAGGGAAAGTTTCAGAAAGGGGTAGTTCCACCTTTTTATATCAGTCTCAACATTCATGACAAAATACTCCACAATGCCATGCATGATTCTGGAGCATCACACAATTTAATGCCTAAGGTGGTGATGGAAAGATTAGGCCTAGAGATAACCCGCCCTTACAAAGATTTGTATTCGTTTGACTCTAGCAGAGTAAAATGCCTAGGTCTAATCAAAGACTTGTGTGTAAGCCTCACCCAGATTCCTGCTAAGTGTATGGTCATGGACGTGGTGGTGGCAGATGTGCCACCTAAATATGGCATGTTACTATCTAGATCATGGGGAGCCAAACTGCAAGGGACAATGCAAATGGATGGCTCATATGCCACTGTCCCTATATTTGGCCAACTTAGAAGACTGTATAGGGAGTCCCAAATGAAATTCCTAGTCAGTAGCCCCAAGAAGCCTGAAAACTCCCCTTTATACTCTGTGCATATAGATCTGGATTCATTCATCCTGTACAATGACCGATCCATAGGAGAACCAGAATCAGGAAATGGAAGCGCAAAGGACAACACCGAGCCTATGAACGTAAACATAATGGCTACTCTGGAGGAATACGATGAAGAAAACCATGGGCAGAGTACTCAAAACGAAACTCAAAGTAAACAGGAAACACAATGCATTCAACCTATCAGTCACTCTCCTCAAACCTACCCACCATGTGAAGAACAAGACGATTCAAAACCTAGCACAGACCCCACAACGCAATATAATGGCGAACCCCTGTGGGAAATGAATTTCGATGGATCCTGTACTAGGAAAATTTTCGGAGTAGGGGTGTGGTTACGTAACATAGAGAGTGATTATGCAGAGAGCCACGCTGTCAATCTGCACTTCAAATGCACAAATAATATTGCAGAGTATGAGGCTCTTATCCTGGGCTTAAATTTGTTGAAAAATTTAGGAGCCCATAGGGTAACTATGCTAGGAGACTCTGAGTTAGTTATCAAACAAGTGAATGGTGAATACGCGGCAAAACAACCTAGACTGAGGGCATATAGGAACGATGCCATGGATATATTGAAAACTTTCATGGAATATGAATTGGTGTTTGTTCCCAGGAGTCAAAACGTTATTGCTAACGGATTAGCTTGCCTGGCTAGTTCATATCCTAAGACTCCCCTTGACCAACAAATCATCATTCAGACCAAGTTCAGACCTACAGTGCCAGACAACGAAAAATATTGGCAGGTCTTTGAAGGAGACAAACAGATTGAAGATTTTCTGGTGGGCAGAAATGAGTTTGAATTTTCTGATTCCGACTCAAAATATGATGACAGCTGCCCAAGTGAGGATCCCCGAGATGAACAAGAAACACCCTGTAACATAGAGATAAACACCCTGAATAAAGAAACTGGAAATCCAACCGAAAAATGTGGAAACGCAGATAGTGAAGAGATAGAGGTGCTGCAAGCCAATGAAAAGAATATACCCAGAGGCCTAGCACCGTTGGAGGACCTTTTTGACTTTGATGATGTAGCAAAAAAGCCGACTATAGAACATGCAGACTTGGATATAGAAGAATGCAATATTGGCACTGAAGATAAGCCCAAAATGATTAAACTGGCTAAGTCTGTGCCTGCCTGTTTAAGGAATTCATTGATGTGTTTGCATGGAGCTATGAAGACTTAAAGGCCTATGACACCAACATCATACAACACAAGATACCCTTGAAGGAAAATCAGAAGCCTTTCAGACAAAAACTCCGTAGAATCAATCCAAAACAATTGCCTGCAGTTGAAAAGGAGATTAAAAATATGTATGAGGCAGGCATAATAGTTCTTGTAAGGTTATTTGATTGGGTATCAAACTTAGTGGCTGTGAGGAAGAAAACAGGGGAGATCAGATTGTGTATAGATTTCTGAAATCTCAACAGAGCCTCACTAAAATACAATTATCCTTTGCCTAGAATGGAACATATCCTACAGAAGGTAGTGGGCTCAAAGAGAATCTCCCTTCTAGATGGCTTTTTGGGTTATAACCAAGTGTTGGTACTCCCAGAAGATCAACTCAAAACATCTTTTACCACTCCATGGGGCACCTTCATGTATGTGAAAATGCCTTTTGGATTGATGAATGCTGGAGCCACCTTCCAAAGAGTAATGGACATAGCATTCTCAGATGAGATAGGACACTTCATAGTTATCTACTTGGATGACTTGACAGTATATTCCAAAACTGAGGAAGAACATCTCAAACATCTGAGGAAAGTTTTCGAAAAATGTAGAAGGTACGGTCTGTCCTTAAATCCTAATAAAATTGTTTTTTGGCTGCAAGAAGGTAAACTTCTTGGTCACATTATATCTGAGAAAGGGATTAGGATAGACCCACAAAGAGTTGAGGGGATACTTCAAATCACACACCCGAGAAACATCAAAGAATTACAGTCCTTCATTGGAAAGATCAATTTCCTTAGGAGATTCATTCCCAACCTAGTTGAGCACCTTAGGAAAATGACTAACATGCTAAAGAAAGGTGCAGGAATTAAGTGGACTGTTGAAGCCAAGAAATATTTTGAGTCAGTAAAACTTGCACTCACACAAGCCCCTGTCCTGATCAGCCCATATTTCTCAAAATATTTTCTGATATTTTCATTCACCTCCCAACATACCGTGGCTGCAGTCTTACTGCAGAAAAATTCAGAAGGTAATGAACAACCAATTGCATTTTTTAGTAAGGCCTTAAGGGATGCACCCTTGAAGTACAAAATTATGGAAAATCAGGCCTATGCCCTGGTAAAGGCCTTAAAAGACTTTAGGGTGTACATTCTGCATTCTCACACCATTGCTTATGTGCCAAATATAGTGGTCAAAGATATCTGGTCCCAAGACCCTGATGGGAAAAGGGGCAAATGGATTGCTACTATCTTAGAATATGACCTTGAGATAAAGCCCACCAAACTGATCAAAGGTCAAGGCCTGGCCCAATTAATGGTTGAATCTAACCTGGAGGCCCTTGACAATAACATGGTAAATGCCTTAGATGAGCAGGAAGGATTGCCCCACCCAACTATTGAGGAGAAGTTTCAGAACTCTCCTTGGTAATCTGATATCCTTTATGTGCTCACCAATCTCAATGCCCCTCCAGAACTGTCCAAAACTAAGGCCAGATTCATAAAACTGAAAGCTAGAAACTACTGCATTTTGAATGAAAACTTATATTGGAAAAACCCAAACGGCCTATTGTTGAAATGTTTGCCTGAACCTAAAGATAAAAGAATTAAACAAGAATTCCATGCTGGGGAGTGTGGAGGCCACTTGAGTTGGAAAGCCACTACTAACAAGATACTTAGGGCTGGCTATTATTGGCCCACTCTCTTCAATGATGTCCATAAAATGGTAACTGCCTGTCATAAATGCCAAATCTTTGAAGGCAGAAGAAAGCTCCTCCCCCTCCCTTTACAACCCATCACTGTAGAAGGTCCCTTCATGCAATGGGGCCTAGAATTTATTGGAGAAATACACCCTACTTCTTCTGGACAATACAAATGGATCCTAACAACCATAGACTACTTCACCAAATGGATAGAGGCTATACCCACTAGGAATGCCACTGATTCTGTCATCATTAGGTTCCTATAAGACTTCATCCTATCTCGGTTTGGCTGTCCAAGAAAAATAATCACTAACAATGCTGCTACTTTTGGATCCAAGAGAATGGTTGATTTCTGTCACGGGTATGGAATAGCACTTGGTCATTCAACTACCTATTACCCTCAAGGTAATGGACTAGCTGAATCTTCAAACAAAAGCCTAGTGAACATCATCAAGAAGCTGTTAGAAGAGAACAAGAAGTCATGGCATAAGAATTTGGTGCACGCCTTGTGGGCTGACAGGCTTACAATGAAGAAGTCCATTGGTATGTCAGCATTCTAGCTCATTTATGGAGTAGAAGCAGTTTTTCCTACCAGCCTTGGAGTGCCAGTGATTAAGCTTGTTCAGGAGATTCAAACAGAGGAAGACAGTATGGTGAGAAGAATTAATGAAACAATCCATCTTCAGCAAACAAGGGAGCATGTTTATAGCATAGTTGTCAGAGTTCAGGAAAACATAAAGAGGCAGTTTGAAAAAAGAGCCAAAGCTTCAAATTTCAAAGTTGGGGACAAGGTTCTGAAATGGGATTCAAGGAGAAAGGACAAAGGTAAACATGGCAAGTTTGATAGTTTGTGGCAAGGTCCATATATTATCCAAGCCACTGTGGGTCCTAATGCATTTTTCTTACAAGAACTTGATGGTACAGAGCTGTTTGGGGGTCCTGTCAATGGCAGGATGCTCAAGCATTACTTCTGCTAAATTTCAGTTTCCAGTTTCCATTTCATTGTACATACCATTGCAGTGTTTACATTCTTTAAAAAAGAAAAAGAAAAAAAGGAGAGGTTCAGAAATGCCCAAAACATGAACCTCAGAGACACAAAGGAGCTGGTCCTAACATGCTCAAAATATGGACCAGCCATGAAGAAAAGAAATCGGCTCTAACATGCCCAAAACCAGAGCTGAGACAGAAAAGGAAGTGACTCTAATATGCTTAAAAACCTGAGTCACAAAGAAAGAAGGATGCTTCAAGAGTTCAGATTTCGAGCCTTCAAAGTTTTGCTTCAAATTTTGTACAAGTTTCAGTCCATGAGCAATTTTGTCTTCATATAATGGTCCACAGCAAGCTAGACAGTCTAATCCTGGCCTGACTGTTTTTCAATTTCTGTCTTCGAATGTAGAGAAGAAATCTGCTGGACAGTTTAATCCCAGCAAGTATTAGATTAGGTAGAGAAACATATGAGACCAACATTCTAATCTGGTCTCATGGAGCAATAAGGGTAGATTTAGAATAGGTTTATTTTCTGTTGTAAAAATAAATGATGTAAAGGGTCTTCTAGTTCAAATACACCCTAGAAGAAAAAATGCTAGGATTGTCGAATGGGTAGGTAGACTGTTAGAGAATGTTTCTACGGATCTATCATATTTGTGGCAGCTGAAAATCAAAGAAGAAAGGTGGCTTGGGCAGCGTGCATCTGGCCTACACTAAAGATCAATTTCTGAATTTTTGACTCCGTCAAGAAGAAGCCATCCCCATGTGGAGCCACTGTTAGCCCCCCTATAAATTTTTGACAAGCAAACAGGGGGCTAAATGTTTTTGAGCCTTCAAGGAATGCATTTCCTTTGGAAACACATCATCCTTGAAGCCTGTTTCATAATTCCCTACCTTTGTCTATTTCCCCCTGCTATCATGAGGTCAATAAGCCTCGCTGAACAATAAAATTTTGCTCAAAAGGCCTTATTTCACCCCTTGTATCTCTGCAAAATTCCCCCACTTTATCTTTTTTCCCTTTTTCCCAAAATCCCCATGAAATCCCACCTTTTCCCTCGGTTTCCTCAAATTTCCCCTCTATCTCCCTATTGTTACCCTCTTATGGCTTTAAAATCCATTGAAATGGGCTCAAAACCCACTTTAAACCTTATAATAGGGCTTAGCCCCTTTTCCCGTCAGCCCTAACCACTTCCCCACATATGCCCGTCACCCAAAGGCCAAGCGCTTAAGCTTTAAGCGCTAATCGCACCGGAAAAGACCAAGCGGAGCGTTAAAATCCTTTGTAACATCATGAAAACTCCAATGTGATTGTTTTGTTAACAAGTCCCGCGACTTGGTATCAACCGTTGATCTACCATATAGATCGGACGGCCCGCGCAATATCGCAATCTTTGCAATTGTAGCACTCAAGTTTGGTTCCCCGATCGGTTCGTCGCAAGTGTTTGTGATGCGATCAATCGCAATTCCTGTCTTCTGATCCCTGATAACACCATCTCCCGATATCATCCCAGCCATTGATCCCCTTGTCTAATCCAATGGCTATCACTTGTCCTTGCTCATCGCAATCGGAAGTTTGTTAGTGCCATTCCTTCGTGTCCTCACTGATTGCGATCCCCCAATCCGCATCTCCACCATCGATTCTCGTGCGAATCCAACCGTCATTGCACTTCCCAATCGCTTCTCCTTCCTCGATCGCAATCGGAAGTTATAAGTGTGTGTCCCTCTCGTCCATCGCGATTGCGATTCTCCGACTAAATCTTGACCGACCGTTGGGTTTAAGATCTAACAGTTCAAAGCGAATCGCCCTCCGCCTCCATCTGGGTCCCACCTCATACGTCGACGTCCACGCATTTCGTTGTGTTTCCTTCGCTTTCCTTTGTATTTTGTTAGAAATCCAAGGTTCAAGACTTTACACTAAAGTCTTATATTTCACTGTTGTTTCGCCCAATTTCATATATCACTCCGCCGCTCGATCTCTGTCGCCGATCTTTGTCCCCTGACCATGATCTAACGGTCGGCGCTGCATTCCACCACCAAACCCTATTATTCATTGTTTCCTCCATTTCATTGCATTTTGTCACCAATTTTTAGTGAAAAACCACCATTCCACCGCCGCGCTACCATTTCATCCACCCTTCCATTTCAATGTTCTTCTCAGTTCAGTTACGTGTTCCGCAGGGAACAGAAGGCGGACATGCCTCCAAAAATATGCAGTATGGATACAGCGGCAAGGTTTTACTGACAGAGGCGTGGAAATTAATATATGAAAGGCTTCTATACATCAGCAGAATGTTTTCCTCCCAGAAAGGATGGGTTGCCCATACGATTTTTATTCCATACCGTGCTCCAGAGGAGATCTCCGCTCAGAACACAGTCCAAGGATATCAGAGCATTTGTTGCTCAAGTATAGTGGATCATTCCATTTTTTATTACCATTTTGTTTATTCACCAAAGGTACTACAAAGTACAGCAAACCAGAATGCATCAGAGACATACCTGGAATTAATGAAGCCTGACAAAGACCATTCTTTTCTCCAAAGAGTGCCAAAAATTAATGCCCAGAGTTTAAAACAGAATGGGCTTCAATCCTCTCCTTCTTTTCTGAGTTTAATGTTATATTTAGTGTTCTACCTACTTCCTCTGCTCTTTTTCAGTTATAAAAACTATGAGAAAATTGTTGAAAAGGTTGTTGATGAGATATCAGAGAAGTGCAAGTAGTTTCTCTTGAGATAGGTGTTGGGAAAAATACTGAGAGGGGGGGGTGAATCAGTATTTACTATATATTCAAAACTTTTACTTTTATCTTTCTTCTAAAACACATACGCTACTTTCCTGAAGCAGACTTGCGTATATACGTGGATGACCTTTATGAAACTCGCGTATACATAGATATCTAATTATGTTGTTAGATTTTCACTTAAATAATTCCATCATTCATTCATCAGATATTTAATAATCAGTAAACATGAACAGTAAGATCAGAGTAAGCCATCACACAAAGCATCACACATGAACACCAGGAATTTAGGTGGAAACCCAAGTCGGGAGAAAACCACCGCTGTCGTTGCTCAGCCTTCAATCTTTTATTATAGAGAAAACATCTTACAACATATGTGCTGGTGCAGACTCTACCAGCAAGCAGGCACCCACCTGCGCTCATTTACCAGCCTCTCCTCGAAGGGAGCTCCAACCCCCTGACTCGTTTACCAGCCTCTCCTGGAAGGGAGCTACGACCCCTTGATCTCGTTTACCAGCCTCACCTGGGAGGGAGCTACGACCCCCTGACTGAAGGCTACAACCCTCAGCACCTCTATGGACCACGTTTCATCAATTTTCACACTGGATCCAACCACTTCAATAGAACAACACTTGCAGGCCACGTTTCATTATATTTTCAGACTGGACCCTCTCCATGCTATCAAACTCAACCATACAACCAAACTGATACAGACAACTCAGAACAGTAGAATATAGATAGCAGCAACACAGCATATTAGATCAGACATTTCTTACCACAGACTTCAGCAAACCCTAGTTTGCATACGTGCTTTCCTTTCACTGATGTCGCGTATATACGCTCTTCCGTTCACACAAAAAGGCGTATACCTCTGTACAAATTATAGAACTAATTTAACTGCGCATACGCGCTTTTTCTTCAGCGAAGCCGCGTATATATGCGCTTCCTCTTCGGCGAACTAGCGTATGGTTCTTCAGAGATTTTAGGTCATTGCATTTCTTTAGAACAGATGCTTCATTCAGATTTAACCCTTCACTTCAGACAGATGTTCGCCTCTTCTTGGATCTAATCATTCCATAAACAGATCTAGCAAATACAAGCAGATTTCAGATCTAGATCCCCTTCTTCATCATTGGTGCATCATCCATTCAGATTTATCATTCAAGTGTAACCCTTTCCATTCAGATCTACTTCAGAGTGAAGTATTCATTAAGCTCAGAGATCTTGCACCACACTCATAATTTGCACAATGAAATTCTTCTCCTTATATAGGTTTACCCAATTTCAATACCATGAGCCAAAACCACATTACTTCCGATGGTATTCCTGGATGGGGTCATTTAGGCGAATCATTACCCAATACAATGGGTCAATACCATGGTGGTTACCCCTGGTTTTTCACTTTTTGAGCGCTTTTGCCCATACGCGACTTGGAACGTTTATTCTCGCGTGCATACGCGACTTCCACTAGGAAAATCCGTGTATACCTAGAGACATACTCTTTTCATCAAGATTTAGCACATGCTGAAATCCTTTCTTCATTGCCTTCTGTACACACTCTAGATACATCAGAATTACTCCATCAAGAACATATTCTATCAAGCACAACTTCATCCGGTGGATTTCCATCAAGGACAACACATGTCACCAAACGTATGTCTTTATCTTCATTCAGTGGATTGCCATCAAGGACAACACTTATCATATTTCCAACAATCTCCCCCTTTGGACTTGATGGCAACCACGATGGTGTTTGGTTACCACAACAGATATAATGACACCATTCTTTCTCTTCATTCAAACACCAAGTCACTCTCCCCCTTTGACATCAAGGGCAAAGGGCGGATCAAAACCAACACACTTTCCCCCTGTTCTGCAGATTTGAAATACTGAAGAGACCAATCTCCCCCTGAGTTCATGCTGAAGATTCAAAACATATTTTCCAATGAAGTACATGACTCTATGAACTTCCTATTACCAAAGACTCATACTTACACCAAATATCCAACCAAGTGGATTTACATATGAGACTCAAGTACCCAACCAAGTGGGTTTACACATTTCAACTCAGCTACCCAACCAAGTGGGTTTACAAAATTTTGACTCAGCTACCCAACCAAGTGGGTTTACAAATTTGACAAGTCCTTACATGACTGAATATTACAATTTTACATCATGGGTCTCAACATGACCTTTTCATCAAACTACAAATATAACTTTAAGACCAACACCAGAAAGTCCTCAAGAAAGAGAACATATTTCAGAACCAACATAATGCCAACAATGCATTATACTCAGAAATGCTAATGCTCCCCCTGAATCTGTGCGTCCAAGCATCCTTTTCATATGACTAAGGCTCCCCCTTAGTTTGTGCATCCTGAACACTTTCACCAACAAATCATCAAGGCATATTTATCAAAACATTAGAAATAGCATTATGAGAACTAGAACACCACCAGAGATACCAATCTGAACATCACTGCAGCTGTGCTGAAGAGAGCTGACTCCAAACAGAAATTTGTCAGCAATCAGACATACGTGGTTTTATGTGCAAGAAATTGCGTATATACGCGACTGTGTTTCAGGAAACCCGCGTATCCAATACTATCTTTTATATTTTGACCAGATCTGATCCTTTGTGATGCAAAGACAATGTTCAGCTTCTTTCTGAGATGATTGAATGCTTCCCTGGAAAGCAGATATATAGAACAATGGAGTTGTGTCTTCAAGCGTCATCCAATGATTGTAGCATAATCACATTAGTACCCAAGCCTTCAGCTTCTTTTGCAGCATCAATACATTCTTTCCAAGAGAGATTATTAGAACAATATTTTTCAAATATGTGCCAAGAAATCATTCACGTGGTCCAATATCATCAAGATCTTCAAGATTTAACATGAAGTAACATATGTAGGCAAAGGATCTCAACCATGGTAACAAACTCTGCATGCTCTATTCTTATTTCTGAATCAACCGACATCCAACTTATCCATGTGTGAGCACAAAAGATACTTATCAGCAACCAGGGCTCAAAATCTCATCATAATAAACCATGTACCAAGTCATCATCATTTGAGCATGAGTATCACAAAAACCAAAGAATAAGCAGTCATATTACCAACAATGCAATCATTAGTATTCAACCTGCTGCTCCCCCTAAACCAGTGCTCTTCCTTAACTTGTGCAACCTGAAAACCTTCATCAGCAACAATCTCTGTATGATCTGTCCTTATCTCTGAATTATAATACTTACATCTCAGCAACGAATGCTCTTCATCAAAAAAGCAAACAGGACTCATCCATAATCTTTTACATAAGAAACCAAATATCATATCATCATTAGAATTGAGACACTAGACTGATACTGCGTCAATAATACAGTTATTTAACAGTCAAACTGATGTTCCCCCTGAACCTCTGCTCCAGATCTTCAGCTATCATAAAAATTCTCTTATCATCAAAGCATACGCGACTGTGTCTGCTGAAACTCGCGTGTATACGCGACTTTTGTTCATATAACCCGCGTATGGAAAGTGAAGCATAGAAATTTTCACATTCCTTCATCTCCCCCTAAACTTGTACTTCCTGTACCTGTCTTCTCCATATCAGATGCTCTGTCAGAAATACATATAACCAGAATAATCAAATCAATCATGAGAGACATCATACATTGCTCCCCCTGTGACGATACATTACTATATCTCATAATGTATCCCACATCGCTCTCTGATCAATAAGAAAAATAAGCCCAGACGAATAGTGCGATGAGGTCGAATTCCCTACGTTTAAATCCCAGGTCCTCATATTTTTCAGTTGTTTGTTTCTATTTGTGTCTTTTGATTATCCAATTTCTCATATCTGTTCAGCCTGCATTCCTTTTCTACATGTCCATACTTGTTACAAGAATAACATCTCATGTGTCCAGAGAAATAAGCATAAGAATCATAATGAGTATTTCTAATCTTCCTCCTTTTGTAATCAGTTGCTTTATGTCCATACTTGTTACATGAAAAACAATATCCCTTGAAGAAACCAGAGTACCTTTCTATGTAGGATCTGTTTGTTTGAGGCTGAAATGATCTGCTCCTACAATTGGCTGCAACATGCCCATAGTTATGACATTTAAAGCATTCAACACTATTGACTGATTTCCTTTGAGATTTCATCATTGTTGGTTGACCTTTTGTCTCTTTCAACACTTCAGGTTTTACATTGACATCCTCTGAATTTTTTGCACTTCCTTGTGAGCTAGATTCTCCTTTAACAGTTTCATGGAAACCAAGACCAAGTTTGATAGCAGGAGACCTTTGATTACTTAGAATATTGTCCAAGATATTAGTACTATCTTGAAACCTCAAAAGTTTAACCTTTTATTCTAATTTACCTTTGATAATTTTTACCTCAACCTCCAAGGCTTGACATTGCTTTGTCATGCTTTCTTCTTTCCTTCTTCCATCTTCTACTTGATCCTTCAGATTTAGAATCTCTTCTTTCAGCCAATTTTTGTTTTCTTCACATGTTTGTTGCAGTTCTTCATTCTTCTTATTTGATTTTTCCAGATCTTCTTTGAGAGAGATGATTTTTGCTTCAAGGCCTTCCTTTTCAAATGATTGTAGGGGTTCCTCATTCTTCTTATTTGATGTTTCGAGATCTTCTTTCAGAGAGATGATTTCTGCTTCAGGTTTTTCACCTTGATTGGTTGCATAAGCGTACAACCCTTGATACTTGTCTATCTGTCCATTTAGTGTTTCTATCTTTTCATTCATCCTAGAGATCACATCTTTGTAGATAGATTCCTTCCTTTCAAATTAACACCAATCATTACTTTCATTATTTGCTTCTAAACTTTTACTCTCTTTAGATGATTTTTGCTGATATTCAACTTTAATTTTGACAGCTTCTTCTAGATCCATACTGTTACTTTCACTATCTTTGCACATACAGGTAAGTGAAATACAAGAACAACTATCAACACCATTTCTTGCACAAGGAAGATTACAAGGACCCAAATCACTACCTGATTCATCTTCTTCAATTTTTGCTATACATGTTTTCTGAGATTTCTCCTTGCTTCGAGTAGCCTTCTTCTTTTGCTTCTTTGCCATGAGCACTTTCAGATCATGGTTAGAATCTTCTTTATCTTCACTGGACACTTCATCATCATCTTCATTTGCATAATAACTCTTCCTCTTTTCAAATTGTTTCCCTTTACCATGGTTTTCTCTATAAGGACATTTAGCAGCATAGTGACCAACTTTTCCACACTCAAAACATTTGAAAGGAAGCTTACCTTTGAATCTTCCAGTACCTAGTTGGAGTTTTCTCACTAAATTTGCTTCTTCTTCTTCGGATATATAGTTGGATTCTTTGACAACTTCCTTTTCTTTTCCTTTTGCAGATACCTTAAAAGCAGCTTCTCTGATTTGAGAAGGACCTCCTTGTCTCATTTCAAAAGCAGTCAGAATACCATGTAATTGAACAATAGTAAGAGTTTGTAGATCTTGCCTTTCTTCAATAGCTGAAACTTTAGAGTCAAATTTTGAAGTCAAGGATCTTAAGACTTTTTCCACCAGAGTAGTATCGGTTATGGTTTCACCCAAATTTCTCATTCTATTTACAATATCATCTAGACGAAGAAAGAAACTGGCAATACTTTCATCACTATGCATCCTTAAATTTTCATATTCAATTCTGAGAGTTTGGAGTTTTGCACTTTTTACCTTTGTATCTCCTTCATAGCTCAGAATGAATTTGTCCCATATTTCTTTTGCTGAATTTAGCTGCATCACCTTAGCAAATTCTGGTTCAGACATGCTTCCTAATAAGACATTCACTGCTTTGGCATTGATTTCATACTTCTTCCTTTCAGCCGCATCAGTAGGAATACTTGCCGGATATTGATAACCTTCTTCCACGATTGCCCATACATCTGCACCAAGACTTTGCAGATATGCTTTTGTTCGTACCTTCCAGAATATCAGATTGCTTCCATTGAATAGAGGTGGCTTTAGAGACATTATTCCTTCAAGACTTCCCATTGCGATGGATCTCCTTCAAGCGATCAAGCTTCTGCAGAAGGACATGCTCCGATACCAATTGTTGGGAAAAATACTGAGAGGGGGGGGTGAATCAGTATTTACTGTATATTCAAAACTTTTACTTTTATCTTGCTTCTAAAACACATACGCTACTTTCCTGAAGCAGACTTGCGTATATACACGGATGACCTTTATGAAACTCGCGTATACACAGATATCTAATTATGTTGTTAGATTTTCACTTAAATCATTCCATCATTCATTCATCAAATATTTAATAATCAGTAAACATGAACAGTAAGATCAGAGTAAGCCATCACACAAAGCATCACACATGAACACCAGGAATTTAGGTGGAAACCCAAGTCGGGAGAAAACCACCGCTGTCGTTGCTCAACCTTCAATCTTTTATTATAGAGAAAACATCTTACAACATATGTGCTGGTGCAGACTCTACCAGCAAGCAGGCACCCACCTGCGCT
This sequence comes from Pinus albicaulis, assembly GCA_034641835.2. Classification (NCBI taxonomy): domain Eukaryota; kingdom Viridiplantae; phylum Streptophyta; class Pinopsida; order Pinales; family Pinaceae; genus Pinus; species Pinus albicaulis. The sequence continues at coordinate 628,493,883 of CM076576.1, read as the reverse complement.
CGTTTACCAGCCTCTCCTGGAAGGGAGCTCCAACCCCTTGACTCGTTTACCAGCCTCTCCTGGAAGGGAGCTACGACCCCCTGATCTCATTTACCAGCCTCACCTGGGAGGGAGCTACGACCCCCTGACGGAAGGCTACAACCCTCAGCACCTCTATGGACCACGTTTCATCAATTTTCACACTGGATCCAACCACTTCAATAGAACAACACTTGCAGGCCATGTTTCATTATATTTTTAGACTGGACCCTCTCCATGCTATCAAACTCAACCATACAACCAAACTGATACAGACAACTCAGAACAGTAGAATACAGATAGCAGCAACACAGCAGATTAGATCAGACATTTCTTACCACAGACTTCAACAAACCCTAGTTTGCATATGTGCTTTCCTTTCACTGATGTCGCGTATATACGCTCTTCCGTTCACACAAAAAGGCGTATACCTCTGTACAAATTATAGAACCAATTTAACTATGCATACGCGCTTTTTCTTCAGCGAAGCCGCGTATATACGCGCTTCCTCTTCGGCGAACTAGCGTATGGTTCTTCAGAGATTTTAGGTCATTGCATTTATTCAGAACAGATGCTTCATTCAGATTTAACCCTTCACTTCAGACAGATGTTCACCTCTTCTTGGATCTAATCATTCCATAAACAGATCTAGCAAATACAAGCACATTTCGGATCTAGATCCCCTTCTTCATCATTGGTGCATCATCCATTCAGATTTATCATTCAAGTGTAACCCTTTCCATTCAAATCTACTTCAGAGTGAAGTATTCATCAAGCTCAGAGATCTTGCACCACACTCATAATTTTCACAATGAAATTCTTCTCCTTATATAGGTTTACCCAATTTCAATACCATGAGCCAAAACCACATTACTTCCGATGGTATTCCTGGATGGGGTCATTTAGGCGAATCATTACCCAATACAATGGGTCAATACCATGGTGGTTACCCCTGGTTTTGCACTTTTTGAGCGCTTTTGCCCATACGCGACTTGGAACGTTTATTCCCACGTGCATACGCGACTTCCACTAGGAAAATCCACGTATACCTAGAGACATACTCTTTTCATCAAGATTTAGCACATGCTGAAATCCTTTCTTCATTGCCTTCTGTACACACTGTAGATACATCAGAATTACTCCATCAAGAACATATTCTATCAAGCACAACTTCATCCGGTGGATTGCCATCAAGGACAACACATGTCACCAAACGTATGTCTTTATCTTCATTCAGTGGATTGCCATCAAGGACAACACTCATCATATTGCCAACAATAGGTTCTCTGTGTATAGTTGTAAGATAGGCTGAGGAAGATGTATTCAGACTGAATGACCAAGCTATTGTCTATGTTTTACCTCATTGGTGTTGATTTTTAATATGATAAGCACATTTCATTGGATCCTGATCTAAAGCTGTGGTGATGTTTTTCTATCTCTGTGTTTATTTCCATTACATTTCATTTCTTCTGGCTCGCATCAAAAATTTGGCATAAGATTCACCCTTGTTATGTGCCTTATGTTGCTGCTCTCCCAGCCATTTTTTTTTTTTTCTTAAAGCGTTTATCTAAGAGTTGATTTCAGTTAATTTAACCAGTGTAGTGGATGATATTGCCTGCTAGATGATGTATGGATTGATGAAATATGTTCTTAGAATTACTTGTTAAGATTTAATTAAATGTGTTAAGAACACTGGGAGGTTTAGAACTCTGCCTCTACCTCACTAGGATCTTTCCATTCTGATTAAGCCTATCCAAGTTCCCTTGTTCTACCTCTGATTGTGCCCAAGCTGGTCTGGAGTTAAATGACCTCTAACTTGATCTATAGACAGAATTGGATGGTTCCCCTTCTCTCACCTTCAGCCCTTAATGTCCCATACCACCCTCTCACTTTAGGATCCAAGGCTTTAGATGACTAGCCCAACTGAAAGCTTGCATGTTGATTAGCAAGTAAATCCTTTCTTGACTCCATTACCCAATGGATTTGGTATTCGTTGGATTGTTTCTCCTTTGCCTAAATTCCCCTTTGCCCAGCCTTGTCTCATGTTGAACCCTTCTTCCTGATTCCCAACAACCAAAACTTACAATCAAATAAACAAACCCTGTGCATATAACTAGCCTAAAACCATAACTTAGAGCTTCAAAGACATACACTTTGACTCATATAGAGAGATCCCTCTCTGGGCCTAGGAGGGCTATATCCTAAGGTCTGAAAGTGGTTCTAATGTTGTCTCATCTTTTGGTCTTGTCAATCTGGCCAAAACACGGGAACCCCAATAGACCGTAGGAGAAAAATGGTTCAAAAAGGATAAATTTGAGAAGAAAAGGTGGCGTAGTTTGTGGTCAACCGAAAGCTGAAAGTTGATTGGAAGAAGGGGTTTCCGTGCAGCGCCGTACTTGGGAAATGGCGAGACCACCTGTATATATTGCAAAATTTTCTTACCTATGAGGGACGTTATTCATTAAAATTCCTATACCATATCCGTTTGATGTTGCACTTTGAGTCAGGGAAACTCAACAATATTCCCTATTTCCTTCTCATAAGCTTAGAAAAAATAGAGAAAGGTGTTCAGAAAGGGGAAGCGAGTCAGGTCACATGAAAATTGTACAATCATGGGTGGATCATGATTCTAGTGAAGAAGGAGATGGAGGTCAAAGGAATGAACTGGAAGGCATTTTTGAAGGAATTCCAGGGACGAAGTATAGGGAAATCGTCCAAGAAAAAGAGTGCAGGCAAGAAAAGAATAGCGAAAGCTCTGACTCTGTGCCCTACCAAGACAAAAAGAAAGAAAAGACCGATGTAAGAAGAAGAGAAACCTGTCAAATAAACTCCATCCTTAGTGAGAAGAATGACCATGAACTCGGCTAAGAGAGGGACTGCCTCTTTGGGGGCTAGTCACAATCAGTCAAGCTCCCCAATTTTGTTGGACGAGTCACCATTGACTTCACCCGGAGATCATAGTATTTTGGTTCTTGTAGAGGCAATGTCTCATACTGTGTATAATCAAGGTCATGCAGAGAAGAATGATGACATACCCTTATAAACCTTCCTTCTTACAATAAATAAAAGAAAAGTGACATTGAGTGCAAGTAGAGAACCGATAGAGGGTTAGGAAGATTATGAGGTGCAACATGTTGGAACCCTCGATAATTTTAAAGTACAGGGTATTGAAACCCCTGATGAGATAGATAAACAGGGTATTGAAGCCCTTGATGAGATGGATGTAGAAGATAGTAAGACCCTTGGTGATATCAAGGTTCTAAGCACTGAAACCCCAGATGAAATTGAAATACAGAAACTGGGTGGCCAAGATAACATTGACCTTGGAAATGATGGTACATGTTTAGAGTCAATTGTGAAGAAGGTGCTTGCACCAGACGAGTTGGAAATAGATAGCAACACCCTCTATCTAAACAATCAGATAGAAGGTCTCGAGAAGTGAGTTCATGAATTGGAAGCATTAAACTAAGCCATGAAGGAGCATTATATAATGTAGAAGCAAGGAAAAATGAAATTGGCATAGGAAGTCAAAAAGAAAAAACGACAAGTCAAGGTATGGAATTTTCAGGCCTCAAAGTGCTATAAACATCTTAGAAAGGTGACCTAGTAGCTTAAGAAGGCTCGAGGTAAAAGGATGAAGACAATGAAAGCAGGGTTCAATATACAAGTTCAAGATTAAAGGAACACTCCTTATTTTTGGATTTTTGCAGCAGGTAAAGTTCGTGTGAGGACACCCAACAACATAGGGATGTGAGGATGTTGGTAGGATAAAATGCCTCATTTTAACCCCCTTCCTACTTTAAAACCACAATCATAAACCTCTGTTTTATCCTCATAAACTTCCGTATTTCTACACTAGTCCAAGAATCCTGTCCTATCCTTCCACTAGTTTTATATTTCATATTGAAGGTTTATTAAGTACTTAATTAATAATTTTAATAGAATTTATGCTTTAATATTATTAAAACTAATATTTCCTTCCTAAATTATTTTGATAAGAAAACGTATTAATCGTTGTATCAGCATGGTCTAGTGCAGGCATATTCCTACACCGTTGGCAGCCAATCGCTCCTAAAATTACGCGACAACTTGTTACCTGACATGGGAATCTCGTTCCAAAACATCAAGTTCAGTTGTGGTTGTCTTGATTTGAATTTAGAGCAGAGGATATTCAGGGATATGATTGAAGATTAGGTCATTGACCAATGATTATATTAACATTTTGTTATAGTCGCAAGCTTATTCTGTAATGCTGGTTGTTATTTTGTTTCAAACAAAAGGATGGAATTAGACTGATTATATGTAGAAATTTGCTGAATAATGAATATTTATCCACTGATATTATCCTGGTCACACATTAATTCGAATTCATGCATAACACATAACCTCTTCTACAATTGATCAACAATTTGCGGAAATAGAAACAGTCGCATGCGCACATAAACACAATATGTAATGGGGAAAGCTTATAGCTGAAAACCCCCATCTATTTTGTATATTATAATAGAAGAGAACATGTAACAATCTCAGTACAATACTCCTCACAAGTACTCAGTATTGTCTCCAAAAGTTACACACAAACTAGCTCAGTTTTGAACAAGTCACAGGTTCAAAACTCATCCACTAATTGCCTGCCTCTATTGCGCAATCAAGGCTGGTCTAATGAGAGATCCAAGTTCGAATCTCACTAGCTCCAACTGCGCAATCATCATTGGAAATCTCCTCCAATGCTTGTGCAAATCTCATGCACAACTGCTGTCGCAACTAATAGCAAACTCACCCTTTCATCTACCTCTTCCACTGGTCGCCACTGAACTGTCCATGCACTGTAGTGAACTGATGTGTTCTTGAGTTGAATAATGAGTTAATAATTAGTGAATTAAATAATATTTAATTCACTCCACTCATTACTAGTTGATTAGCTAGTTAAACTAATCTCAACTAGTCCAACTAAGTTAAACCGAACACAACTCCACCAACTGTCTCATCAACTCCACCAAACTTCTGCCACTGAAGTCCTAACTGAAGTCAACCATGCATGAGCTCACCAAACCCCAAGGAATAGCGTAATTCATTCTGTCAGATGCATGGGCCACATCCGTAGCTCCAACTGAAGTGCTGTAAGAGAATAAACTGAAGTTTAGAGTCCAAATATTATTAAGGGCTAATAATATTTGACTGGCCTATTTTTAGACAGGCAGTCTAAAAATAGACTTCGACCTGTATGTCAAAAAATAGAGGTCCATCTATTTTTACCAACTCGACCAATCATCCAAGAATAGCATACTACAACTCCTAGACCATGCTCCATATGTCTAAAAATAGACTTTGCGCCAAAAATAGCCTGCGGGCCCACTTAGTGAAGGCGACTTCATTTCACTAAGCTCCATCATCTTGTTTCATTTTCAACACTCCCTCTCAACAAGATATGGATTATCTGCAACCCCTATCCTACCTCTGTGGAATTCGAACTTGCTCCTGGTGAGCGCCTTCGTCAAGATGTCAGCATCCTGATCCTCCGTGGGAACATATGAAAGCATCATGATTCTCCGCTGAACACAATCTCTGATATGATGGTACCTGATGTCGATGTGTTTGGATCTATCATTAAATACTGGATTAGCCGAGAGTTTAATGCAACTCTGGTTATCACAATAAATCACTGTAGGCTCCAAATGCAACCCGAACAATCCAACGAGGATCTTCCTCATCCAAATAGCCTCGCATGCGGCCAAGCTTGCTGCCATGTACTCGGCCTCTGATGAACTGAGTGCCACGGATCTCTGCTTCCTGCTGTACCAGGAAACTTCTATCGACCCAATGCTGAAAACTCCTCCAGATGTGCTCTTTCGGTCCGTTGGGCTCCCTACCCAATCTGCATCAGTGAAGCCAGAAAGCTTCGCTCCATCCTCCTGTCTGTACCATAGACCATATCCCGATGTGCCACTAAGATAACGCAATACATGCTTTCTTGCCTTCCAGAAGAGCTTGGTAGGCTTAACCATAGCTTGCGAAAGCTGGTTAACAGCATAGCATATATCGGGTCGTGTATTGACCAGATACATAAGCGACCCCACCAACTGTCGATAGACAGTGGCATCCACTACCTCCGCTGAAGTAGCATCCTCCTTCCTCAAACCACCAGGAAGAGGAGTGTCAACAGGCTTGCAGCCATGCATGTTGAACCTCTCCAGAATCTCCCGGGCATACTTGCCCTGAGAAACAAACAGTCCTCCACTGCGCTGCCAAATCTCCAATCCCGGGAAATAATGAAGGAGGCCCAAGTCCTTCATCTCGAACTCTCTAGCAAGGTCCTCCTTGCATGAAAGTATCAACAGCTCATCACCCGTAAAAATCAGATCATCTACATACAGTACAATGATCAGTAGCTTCCCCTCCACCACAATCTGGTACAGGTTAGGATCCGCCTCACTCTTGGAAAATCCAAGCCCGGTGAAATAACTGTCAATCCGTGTGTACCAAGCACGAGGTGCTTGCTTCAACCCGTACAGTGCTCTCTTGAGTCGGCAAACATGTGACTCACTGTTGAAGATCTCGAAACCTTCAGGCTGCTCTATGTACACCTCCTCCTCAATGACTCCGTTGAGGAACGCAGTCTTCACATCCATCTGATGGATGTGCCATCCCATCTGCGCTGAGAGAGCTAGGATCGTCCGTATGGAAGAGTACCTTGCGACAGGTGCAAAGGTATCCTCATAATCGATCCCCTCGATCTGTGAGAAGCCACGGGCGACAAATCTCGCCTTGTACTTCTCCACACTCCCGTCAGCCACCTGCTTCACTTTGTAGATCCATCGCGAACCCACCACTGATTTCCCCTCCGGTCTTGCGACAATCTCCCATGCACTGTTTCTGACGATCAAATCATATTCTTCGATCATGGCATCTACCCATGTGGGTTCCTCCACAACTTCCTCAAAAGAGGATGGCTCCATCATGACACATTGACTCATAAGAGCCATGTATCCAGTGTACCGATCTGGTGATTGTCTTTGTCTGTGCTGTGCTGTAGGTGGTCCTACAACCTTCTCTGCATCTCGAGCCAGTCGCTCAGCTTCTATAGTGCGCTTGCGCCCTCTGATGGTTGGCGCTGCATGGGTGGTTTCTTCCACCTCATGAACTTCCTCTTGTGGCTGATCCACATCCGTAAGCTTCTCCTTAGGAACTAACAACTCCTCTTCTGCATGCAAGTGTGGCTCCCTCTCAAGCGAACACTGCATGGATTTCTCCTCCTGAAACTTGATATCCCATCGCACAACAGTCTTGCTACTGTCTGGAAAATACACCCGATAGTTGTGAGGTGTATCAGTGTACCCCACAAATATTCCAACCTCTGTGGTCGGATCCAGCTTCTTTCTGCCGTCCTTCATCACATGCATGTAGACAGGTGAGCCAAAAATTCTCAGATGAGAAATATCATGCCTCTTGCCAGAAAACGCCTCCTCTGGTGTACTCATTCCAAGAATCTTGTGAGGACAACGGTTCTACACATATACTGTTGTATTGCATGCCTCAGTCCACAAGTGAAGGGGTAGGCCCTGATCATGCAACATCGCCCGTGCAACACCCACAATAGTTCTGTTCTTCCGCTCAGCCACCCCATTCTGCTATGGGTTATGGGGTGCGATGAGCTCTCTTCGAATCCCTTCTGCGCTTCAAAAGTATTTGAATTTAGTAGAGATGAATTCACCACCATTGTCGCTCCTGAGAGCCTTCACATGCTTCCCCGATTCCTTCTCAACCAGCGCCTTGAATTCACAGAACTTTGAAAATGTCTCGTTCTTCTTCTGCATGAAGAAGATCTAGCACTTCCGAGAGAAATCATCAACAAAGATCACATAGTACTTGTGCTTTGCTGTCGAAGCTACAGAGAAAGGACCACACACATCTGTGTGAATTATCTCAAGGATCGTCGTGGCGCGACTATCCTTCTCGTGAAAGGTGGCTTTCACAAATTTTCCCAAGGTACATCCCTTGCACTGATCTGATTGCGCAAGAGTACCCTTAGGAAGCCCAGTAGAAATCTGCTGCAGTATCTTCAAAGCTCCATGGTGAAGGTGGCCTAATCTCCGGTGCCACAAATCGCCATCATCCCAGCTCACCACTTCTCCCGCCTTGCATGCCATTGCTGCGCAGCCATCTACTTGCAACTGATAAAGGTTCGTGACTCAAACCCCTATCTTCCGGGTCTCTCCAGTTGTCTTACTGCGCAGGAAAGCTTTTCCTTCGCTGAAGACCACATCATACCCCTTGTCTTCCAACATCGCCACAGAGATCAGATTCTTCATCAATCTTGGAACATGCAATACTTCCTTCAATACGAAGGGTTTACCAGACTCCCTCTCAAAGGAAATGGTACCGATACCGGTCGCACTGTATCTACCATCATCGCCCATCTCGATGTGCACTCCAAGATCTTTTTCCTCCAGATCTGAAAACAGATCTCGATCTCCGGTCATGTGAAATGACACACCACTGTCCAAGAACCATACTGATCCCGCCACACTTGAAACCAAGCATGCGATCAGTGAAAAATCCAGTTCGAATTGAGAAGCCAATGCCTCTCCCGCTGCAGATCCGGCAACCTTCTTATTTTTCTTCTTCTACGGACAATTTGTGGCATAGTGTCCGTGCTGGTGATAGTGAAAACACTTCACCTTGGACATGTCTTGCTTCTTGCCTTTCGCACCAGACTGAGAAGCCTTCTTGCTCTTCCCCTTCTTTTCTTTGGCATACAAAGTTCAATTTTCTTCATCAGATACCTTTGATGAAGATCCGTCCCTGGTAGTCCTCCTTATCTCCTCTTGCATGAGATCTTCCCAAAGTCGCTCCCATCCCGACAACTTCTCCCGACCATTGACAGAGTCCTGATAGGAATTCCAAGCCTTCAGAAGACCAAGGAGAGCCAGGTCTACCATGTCCTCTTCTTCGACAGTCACCCCCACACTTCCCAGCTCATCTCTGCATTGAGTGAACTTCGTGAGGTATTTGGCGATACTGTCGCCTTTCTCCATCTTAATGTTTTTGAGCTTATCCTTGAGCGCCAACTTCCTTTGGTCGCTCTTACTCTAGATCAGATCTGTCAACGCTTTCCACATCAAATATGGAGAAGCTTTTCCATGCAGGCTGGATACAATGTGATCCTTCACGCCCTCCAACATAATCCTTCGACATTTCGCCATCTTCTTTTGCCAAGCTTCGACTTCAGCAGGATCAGTGGGCTTTTGGACATCCATATCTACGAACTCCTTCAGTCCATTATCTTCTAATACTTCCTCCATGCGATCTTTCCATGCAACATAATTCGAACTGCCTTCAAGAGCATATTCGAGTCGCAAACCGTTGAAAGACATTTTCAACTCTGGCACCAAGAAAACAAACTGCTGCAAAATTCGAATTCCAAACTCAAAAACTTAACTGCTTCTGGATCTGTGAGAAAAAATTATTTATAGCACAGAGATCAACTGTATGGCCATTTACTGGATATATCACCTTTCAGAGAAAGGATGGATCCAGAGGCTACCTGGCCCGATACAGACTCTGTCTACCGAAATAATATTGTAATCACTGCAATAGATCCCGATGATTAATTCGCTCTGACACCATGTAGAAATTTGCTGAATAATGAAGATTTATCCACTGATATTATCCTGATCATACATTAATTCGAATTCATGTATAACACATAACCTCTTCTACAATCAATCATCAATTTGCGGAAATAGAAACAGTCGCATGCGCACATAAACACAATATGTAATGGGGAAAGCTTATAGCTGAAAACCCCTAGCTATTTGTATATTATAATAGAAGAGAAACATGTAACAATCTCAGTAAAATACTCCTCACAAGTACTCAGTACTGTCTCCAAAAGTTACACACAAACTAGCTTGGTTTTGAACAAGTCACAGGTTCAAAACTCATCCACTAATTGCCTGCCTCTATTGCGCAATCAAGGCTGGTCTAATGAGAGATCCAAGTTCGAGTATCACTGGCTCCAACTGCACAATCATCATTGGCAATCTCCTCCAATGCTTGTGCAAATCTCATGCACAACTGCTGTCACAACTAATAGCAAACTCACCCTTTCATCTACCTCTTCCACTAGTCTCCACTGAACTTTCCATGCACTGTAGTGAACTGATGTGTTCTCGAGTTGAATAATGAGTTAATAATTAGTGAATTAAATAATATTTAATTCACTCCACTCATTACTAGTTGATTAGCTAGTTAAACTAATCACAACTAGTTCAACTAAGTTAAACCGAACATAACTCCACCAACTGTCTCATCAACTCCAACAAACTTCTGCCAATGAAGTCGTAACTGAAGTCAACCATGCATGAGCTCACCAAACCCCAAGGAATAGTGTAATTCCTTCTATCAGATGCATGGGCCACATCCGTAGCTCCAACTGAAGTGTTGTAAGAGAATAAACTGAAGTTTAGAGTCTAAATATTATTAAGGGCTAATAATATTTGACTGACCTATTTTTAGACAGGCAGTCTAAAAATAGACTTCGACTTGTATGTCTAAAAATAGAGGTCCATATATTTTTACCAACTCGACCAATCATCCAAGAATATCATACTGCAACTCCTAGACCATGCTCCATATGTCTAAAAATAGACTTTGCGCCAAAAATAGCCTGCGGGCCCACTTAGTGAAGGCAACTTCATTTCACTAAGCTCCATCATCTTGTTGCATTTTCAAAATTATATGTAATCTTGTTATGGCCATAGGCCGAAAGGGTTTTATAAAATATAGTTTTTAGATAGGAATTAGGAAGCGATAGCCATGCTACTATAACTCTGGAAAAATTGTAATTATGTGTTGGTGTGCTCGTTCTGGGATGGATCCATACTTATGATGTATTTTTGCAGATTCATAATTAATACAAGGATCTATGCCATTTTGTTTACGTTCTGATTTTTAATCTATTACTGATGCGTCTTTGAGCACTGAAGCTTCAAGTTTCCTAAAACAGGGAACGTGTTGGTTGTCTAAGGCCCAACCAACCCAACTCGTTTGCCCTCTTGATTTCGTTCAGTTAAAGGTGTGTCTTGATTTTATTTGAATGAAAAGTGTGGATTGAGTTTATGATTTATTTATTCATAATAATTCTGGTTTTATTTTCATTGAAATTAAAAGTGTGATGGATCCATGGTGTGAACATTAATTAAGTTTGATTCACTTTTGGTCATTTCCTTATTTTACAAATCTTAGTTTATTTTCGCCTGGAATCATGCAAGCACACTATTCGTACACTAGTACATTTATAATTCCTGCAACTTGGTTTTTCAGTTCATTACAACAAAGTTGTTTCATCCCTTTCCTTCATAATAATTCGATGTATTTCTACAAGTGAATGATCATTAGAAAGTAGAAGTCTTTTTAATACTAAGAGTTAAAATCCTAGGAATTAAAGATGCTTTGTTATTTGATGAATGGATGCCATTACGACCCATCAATCTATGCCTGCACTTTATATTTTTAAAATGAAATAATTAAAACGTAAATATAAATAGTTAAAGTGCACCTTTCTAAGTTAACAAAGATTAAAGGAAGATCTAGTTTATGTGAGTAACTATTACAGGGATAAAATATTGATGTCATACTTAAGTCATTTCTTTCACTGCATTGAAGAAAGTGTTCTTTTACTTTTGAAGTTTGTTTTATTTTAAAGGGTATTTTCATTGTGAGATTCAGTTTGGTTGAAGCATTCTTTTGTGTGTGCAAGTTATTTCAGAATTTTGATTCGCCTTTGCAAATTTTTTCATAGATTAGCACACCCTTTGTTTTCCCAAAAGTAATTGGAAAAAGTGGTGTAGGAATCTCTGTTCTGATACAGGAACCAATATCCTGTTATAGGAACAGAGTGCTCGAAGCCTGAAGCTTAGATCCCCTGCACAAAGACATAAATATCCAATGCAAGTGTAAAAGATACTTCCTGCACATAATTTTTGTACCTGTAGTAGTGCAAGCATACTGCAGGAGTACAGAATAACAACTTGGTGCAGGAAGGAAAATCCTTAAGCAGGAAGATCTTTCCAAGGGCTCACTTGTGAACCTGCTAACACCCATACTAGAGATAAACATAGAATTTTATTTCAGCAATCAAGAATGTTTACAACAGTGTGAAAGTTCCTTTATTTGGTTTCTTTGCAAAGTACTTTCTTTCGCATTCCGACACTAGAACTTTGTTGGTGTAAATTGTTGTGTGATCTCTCTTTTCAATTCGGCAAGATCTTGATTTAAGAAGTAAGAATAGAGATAGGAAAAGTTCATGCCATTTTTAGAATTTCCTATGCTTCACCTCTAAGTTTACGAAACCCCCAAGTTGACAATTAATTATTGAAAGGAGCTTTCTTAACTTCGATTCCCGCACCTAACAATGACCATTCGATCTTCTTGGAATGGTAGAATATTTTCTTCAACCATAAATACCTTGATCCACAAGGGAATCTCTTTCAACAATCATTCCCACAACCCAAAATATAAAATTGATTCCACTCTATAAAATAACTGATGATATTCGGCTAAAAATTCAATAATATAACCTTATATTGCTACATTCACTCAAAAATTAACAACCCTTGTCAGATACATATCCAACTGGTGGAGTTTAGCCAGATTAGTTATTGATCAATCTCTACAAATTACAGGACGACTTCCAACCCCTACCTTGAATCGTAATCATTTCAACCAATCTTTTAACTTCTTATGGAACTCACACCAGAAGATTTCGTATTGGTCACAGGAAGGGTCAATGTACAAAACCTCTAATCTAACCCAATATAGGTTCTTCTAACTCAGTTGGGCTTGTTGCAGAATCAAGTGATCAACTTTCTCATGCTATCAATTATGAATTCCTTTACCAAAAATTATATATACCATGATCTATATCCCTTTTAAGCTTGATCTAAAATTGTGAGAAAAAACTATTTCTTATACAGAGATTGACAGTAGGGGGCTTTTACTGGTTATTTCACCTTTAATAGAAAGGATGAAACCAGAATCTTTTGGCCCACAAACTGGCTCTGCCTAAAGAAATACAATGTAAACACTGAAATAGATCCGATCAATGAAAGTATTTGTTTATGTGCAAAGTATTCATTAATCAAAATTTTATGTGTGAATAAGCAAGTTCAAGTATTCTGCAAATGAAGTAATGTGGTTTGAAGTTGAACTAATGAGTTTTGTTCACTGTATAATTCTGCTTGGAAAAAGTGTACTTACGAAAATTTACTGTTTAATGTAGCAGAATATGAAATATAATAGCAAAAATGCACAGCATAACAGTAAGAATTTGTTTAAGCAGTTCACCCCTCTCTTGGGCTACCTCTACTGGGTCCAAAAGCCTCTAATTAGGCTTTTCCCTTTTTCATTAATGCTCAAAATATGAATTACACTATGTAGAAAGCCTCAAAAGGAAAAAATAAGTGACAAATTCAGAAATAGAAGGCTGAAATCAGTATAAATCGACTATTCATTCACCTCCAATGGATAAGTATAGTCCAGCACAGCTGATCTTTCATTAGGCCCTAGTGGCTCCACAACCAAAATCGCTGGTAAAATCACTTATATAGTGCCCTGATGGCTTTGCAACCTATCCCAACAGCTCCAGAATGCTTCAATACCCCAAAATAAATAAATAAAATCATCCCAAATGGACTTTCCTAGCCAAAGTTATGGCTAACTGAAGTTTGCTCAGTTAGGGCTAAAAATCCTCCACTAATTGTGGAGTAACTGCAGATAAGGCCACTAAATTAGGAAGTGGCGCCAAAACAGGCGGAGGCCGCCAAAATTCCCGCCGAAATGAGGGTGCTAAGGTTAATCCCCCATGTGGCTGCACCGATCGGACTTCATTAAATATTCTTTGAGTTTAAACCGGCGTTTTAAAAGGTTTGGAACCATATATTTAAATGTTTTCCGCCTTGGGCGCGGGTCCATGAGACCATGACCCCGCCACCTGCGCACCAAAAGAAATTTGAAAATTTAAATTCAAATTCACATGGAAGGTTTAATAACAAGCACACTGTGGCCTAACAGTTGGGCCTCTCCATTGTGTCTGCCCCGACCCGGGGTCGAACCCTGTCACGCCATACAAAAGTTTTAAAACGCAATTTCTGTTTGACCTTGGGGCCACGTGGCAGCCTCCGGGCTGGCCACGTGGCACTTATTCATTGGTTGCCTGCAAAATATTCTGCAGAATATTTTGCGGAATATTCCACATTCCACAGAATATTCCCATAATATTCTGCAGAATATTCCACATTCCACAGAATATTCCCAGAATATTCTGTGGAATATTCTTTTTTTAATAAAAATATTTTTTTTTTAAAGTCAAATTTTGGCCTTCCTTTTACTGAAATTGGCAAAATTTAAAACTAAATATCTTCCTCATACGATGTTGGTTTTCAGTGCCGTTCACGTCTACAGGATCATTTTTCCGAGCTCTTTCTAGTCGATCTAGTTCAGACCAATTCTGAGAAACTTCATTTTTGAGCATTTTTCTACAAGATACTTGATCTCCTGATCACACCTCCCAAATGGGAAGCTTTTGGACCCCAAAATCTTTCTGATTACTGAAACTGATGATGTGGAGACTGATTCTCTACTCTTCCACCCTTGAATAATTGAAATCTACCCGATTTCATCAAATGAAGCTTTTGAGAAAATGATAATCTGTCTCTGGAATCAACTGATCAACCATTGCTAAGATTGACTGAGTCATGATGCAAATGATTAAAATTTGCAGAACAAAAATTGTAATTTGCAGAAGAAAAAAAATTCTACACTGATCAAACTTCTCAGAAGACTTAAAATAACCTTCACCTTGCAAACTATTCCCATGGCGAATTGTACCATTCTGAAACCAAATTTGTCCCATGATGAATTGTGTGTCCTTCTTGCTTGCATTGCTTTTCTTTGACACTTCATTCACTGCATTGGCTGACCCAAAAGGTAATTTGTGCAACATAACATCATCTTCTTTCAACGACAAACTGTTACTAAAATGAGACAAATCATTAGCAACATCATAAAAAGGCGAATGCTCAAAATCTGGTTGTTTCAACATTAACAAAGTTAGACTTTGACTTGCATTAACCAGTCTTTTCAATTGACTTGCATGGAGTAAAGAAGATTCCAGCTTCTTCTTGTGAGCTCTCACAATGTACTCTTTACCATCTTTGAACAAGTGATACTTTTTTTCATGGCGATGAAAGATCGCCTTCCTGTCAAATAAATAAGGACTTCCCAAAACAATACCTGAGATATCAAGTGGCACCACATCCAGTTCAACTGTGTCAATAAAGTGTGTAGTTATTGCAAAGCGCAATATTCACTTCCTTGAAACTTGCAAATTGGCATCCTTGCATATCCATCCAAGTGGATAAGGCTTCGGGTGTGGAATGGTCTCAAGTTTAAGCTGCTTGACCAAGTCTTCAGATATGAGATTTTCTTGTGACCCACTATCAAACAGTGTGTCAATTTTGGTATGTTTTGAAATTACCCTCACATGGAAAAGCTCTATTCTCCTCTTTTCATCATGAGTATCTTTGTGACAATTCAAAGAGCTAGAACCTAGAGCTCTGACACCAATCTGATCTAAAATTGTGAGAACAAATTATTTCTTATACAGAGATTGATAGTAGGGAGATTTTACTGGTTATTTCACCTTTACTAGAAAGGATGAAACCAAAATCTTCTGGCCCACAAAATGGCTCTGCCTAAAGAAATAAAATGTAAACATGGAAATAGATCCAATCAATGAAAGTATTTGTTTATGTGCAAAGTATTCATTAATCAAAATTTTATGTGTGAATAAGAAAGTTCAAGTATTCTGCAAATGAAGTAATGTGGTTTGAAGTTGAACTAATGAGTTTTGTTCACTATATAATTATGCTTGGGAAAAGTGTACTTATGAAAAGTTACTATTTAATGTAGTAGAATCTGAAATATAACAACAAAAATGCACAGCATAACAGTAAGCATTTGTTTAAGCAGTTCACCCCTCTCTTGGGCTACCTCTGCTGGGTCCAAAAGCCTATAATTAGGCTTTTCCCTTTTTCATTAATGCTCAAAATATGAATTACACTGTGTAGAAAGCCTCAAAAGGAAAAATAAGCTACAAATTCAGAAACAAAAGGCTAAAATCAATATAAATCGACTATTCATTCACCTCCAATGGATAAGTATAGTCCAACACAGTTGATCTTTAATTAGGCCCTGGTGGCTCCACAACCAAAATCACTGGTAAAATCATTAATAGAGCACTCTGATGGCTCTGCAACCTATCCCAACAGCTCCAGAATGCTTCAATACCCCAAAATCAAAAAAAAAATTGTCCTAAATGGACTTTCCTAGCCAAAGTTATGCCTAACTGAAGTTTGCTCAGTTAGGGCTAAAAATCCTCCACTAATTGTGGAGTAACTGCAGATAAGGCCACTAAATTAGGAAGTGGTGCCAAAACAGGCGGAGGCCACCAAAATTCCCGCAAAAATGAGGGTGCTAAGGTTAATCCCCCATGTGGCCGCACCGATCGGACTTCATTAAATAATCTTTGAGTTTAAATCGGCGTTTTAAAAGGTTTGAAACCATATATTTAAATGTTTTCCGCCTTGAGTGCGGGTCCACGAGACCATGACCCCACCACCTGCACGGCAAAAGAAATTTGAAAATTTAAATTCAAATTCGCACGGAAGGTTTAATAACAAGCACATCGTGGCCTAAGGTTTGGGCCTCTCCATTGTGTCTGCCCCGACCCGGGGTCGAACCCTGCCGCGCCATACAAAATTTTTAAAACACAATTTATGTTTGACCTTGGGGCCACGTGGCGGCCTCCGGGCTGGCCACGTGGTGCCTGTTCATTGGTTGCCTGTGGAATATTTTGTGGAATATTCCATAGAATATTCCCAAAATATTCTGTGGAATATTCTTTTTTTAATAAAAATATATATATTTTTTAAAGTCAAATTTTGGCCTTCCTTTTACTGAAATTGGCAAACTTTAAAACTAAATATCTTCCTCATACGACGTCGGTTTTCAGTGCCATTCACGTCTACAGGATCATTTTTCTGAGCTCTTTCCAGTCGATCTAGTTCAGACCAATTCTGAGCAACTTCATTTTTTAGCATTTTTCTACAAGAGACTTGATCTCCTGATCAAAGCTTAAGGTCCCAACAATGAAACCATTTGTTAGCGGAAAAATTTGGAATGTGTTGACGGGTGCTAGAATTTCGTCAACTAAGTGGGTCTCTTCGATATGTGGTCCAAATTAGACCTCAAACCATTTTGGATATGATTCCCATCTGAAATACAACCCAGTTACCATTTTCTCAGAGGTTTTCCTTGGCTGTAACTATCAACAAGAGGGAGGGATTCATAGGCTCCTTCAAAAATTAAGTAAGTGTGCTTGGTGAGTGTTTGGTTATAGGTGTTTTGAGGTTATTCTACTATTGAAATGGCTAAAATTTCACCCCTAAGAGAGAGGTAATAGAACCACCATAGTAGAGACACATGCAAATAAGAATGGTCCATCTAAAATCTAGCGAAATAGTCCAAAATATGTGATGGTTAGTGAAACCAACAGAAGCAGGAAAGGTATTTCTAAAATTCAGCAGAATAGTCCAAAAAGATGCAACAACTATAACAACCATTACAACACATTCTCAATATGATAAGCACTAAAATAACTGAAATAGTTCAACTACTTTAGCACATATGAAAGTGAACATGAATTACAAAAATTCACAGAATAGTCTTACAAATATTCATAATACATACATGAAGAATGTGATGGCCATGAGGCTTTTGATATTAATTAAAATTTCCAAGACACATGTATAGAATGAACACCATGAGCTCCAATAGTGGAGCGTTGGAGCTAGTCCTTGCTCCTTAAAAGAACTAGCTTGTCTCTCTAATTCCTTGCGAGAGGAGTCAAGGTGAAAATGCCCTTTGCTCATACAATGAGGGTGTATGTATAACCAATGGGGAGGTGAAGCTTCAACTTCCTTGTGACTCTTTGACTACCCTCATGACTATTTTAATTCATGTGACTTTTCAATTTTACATAACTCTTCATCTTCTCTACATGTCCTTTGGACTTCCAATTTACAATACATTTCGAATAAGGAATTACATAATCCATAAATGTTGTGGCATATGACCTATCATGACATGATGTGACATGACACTAATGACATGGAATGCATGGTGACATGGAAATTTCAAGCCATTCTCTGTTACTGTTGGATTTGTGTCTTCTTGAAAATATGGTGCATGTTTTTCTTCTTCCTCCTCCTTATGACTTGAAGATAAGGAGTCTTCAATGTGGTGTTGACCTTCCATATTAGGTTATAATATGTTTTTCCATTTTTTTCTTGCCTGATGATCATCTTATATCCTCAACTCCTTAGGTGTATTCTAGCATGTCCCTGTTCTCCATCTCCTTATTCATCATCTTACCATAGAATGATAGAGTACTTGCATCTGCAATCCACTCATTACAGGATGACATCAGTATGATAAACCCATAGTCTAAGATGGTGCATGTTGAACCACTAGCTGAGCCAAAACCAGGTTGCAGGCTGAGGGATAGGATGATTAAATGTACAATTACGTAGCTCGGGAAGTCAGGGGTGAAGCTTGACCCTTGATACTACACAATGCACAGTTTAGGTTGGATTAAGTATGCGTATTATATATTTTTGGAACTAAGTGAGTTGGGATGAGGGGTTTTGCATTATTTTAGCCACCTGGGAAATTATGGGAGGAAGATTAGACCTGGTGAATATGAAATTCCATAGATTAGGAGCTCAAGGGCTGAGCTTAAGCTCAGAGACCACGCAATGCGTAGTTGAGGCTAGGTTGAAGGGCTAAATTGTGAAATTTTTATATTTCACACTGAAACTTCACATTGCATAGTCATGGGAGGTAGGAAATTCAAATTGCACAGTGTGAAGGGGAAAGGTTGCAGCTTCAGGGTTAGAATTGCGCAATGCGCAATTGAGGAGGGGTAGATGGAGCTAAGTTGCTAGGAAATTTCTAGAATTTGGTTGTGTGGGATAAATGAAAATGATGTGAACATTGATATGACTTGACTGTGATAACACACTTAGAACACTTTATGACGCAAAAATATAGATCATTCAGGACACTTGAACAACACACTTCCCTCAGTGTGACAACTTTGCAACAACTTACGACAAGTGTGACACTAAACATACACTTTGCGACGACTGTGATGAAACTTGTATGCTAATGCTTAAAAATTTTGGAATGAGTGCAATGGATGTTTACATGGTGAGATGAAATAATTTACATAGATATAACCCCTTCAAACCACTAAAAAAATCTTATACACATTGTGCGATAAATAACATGCGAAAATATGACATTTACTATATGAGGAGAAAAGGGGGAACGACACTTGCGATATGTGAACAAAAGTGAAAGAGACAAATGGCATAGTGAAGATAACATGAAAGAAATAGTAATTAAAGTGAAAGAAAAAAAATGACAATTGAAAACATGAAAACGACACTCGCGAAAGAGAAGGTGTGTAAAAGCGACAATTTTGAAAACTCACCAAAATGGAAGTACAAACGTAACCAAAAGTGAGGGACTATCAATAACAGTGCAAACTGATAGTTGACATGGTTTGAAAATTTCACAAATATTGTCTTGATAGACTGTGTTATGCTTGTTCAAGCTGGCATAAAATAATGTTTTCATGAACTCATTTCAAACTGAGCATGCATGAGCACGTGACTTTGATCAAACAAGAACAAACCATAGAATGACTGATCAAAAGATCCACATTAGGCTCCAAAATTCAAGTGTAGGTAAAATTTTGGAGGGTTTCTATTGCAACAACAACACTTGGGGACACATTGATATAACTCTAGCTTCTCTGCCTTGGTCAATTATTTCATGCAGGGTCTAGTTCTTCAGGAAGTATCGATTCATTGTTTAGATTACCATGGCTTGCCCACTTATCCCATGCATAAACATAGTCCCATTCGTTCCTTTAGTTGGTTAAAAAAACATAAGGCCAGTGATCAACATTGTTTCAAATTAGGAAAGGGAAATGAAGTTCATGAGCTTTAGATTTTCAGAGTATAGTTTTTTATCTCTGGTGTTGCTCCACTACCAGCGGGCCTGGACAGTACCCCGACTGAGTCACTATAGGAACACAAACATTGCTTTGCTTCAAACAATCCTGGAAAACAACCCGACAAATTTGATTTCTTTACCTCTTTGTGCATGAATCCTTTCTCTTCTTTTGCCTTTATTTATATATTTAAATAGGATGTGCATAGGAACTTATTCATTTTATAGGTGGAAGAGGGATCCTAACCTATTGAGAGAAGAAGAGGTTGTCCCTTCAGGGAAGCATATATATACTGATGATATTAGTTTTCTCATTTAGATTTTCCCCTTGTCCTTCTCTAATTGATTGGATCAGTTTGAAAACACTTAAACATAAAGACCTGAGTGTAGGCATGAGGTTTCTGGAATATACACGAAGATTATGGTTTGACACAAGGTTTTCCTTATGCAAGGATCATATTTTCCATCATAACATCATCGACAAAAAGGTGTAACCAAGACAAGGAAGAAGGAAAGAGAGTCAACCAAATGTTGCAGTGTCACAAAGTCCTTTCCAATTTTTCCACACTGCATTTCGATCCCAAATAGGAAACCCTTCATGCAAAGTATTATCGATAGAACAAAAAGGAAAAGACACGACACATAAGAAAGTAAAAAAAAATCACAAGAAAAAGGAGGCTAAACCAATGATGTAAGATGAAAGTAAGAGAAGACAAGAAAGAGTAAAGAGAACAAGTGCAGGATGAGTGCAAGAGATGGAAAACTAGAATGAAACTAGTCCTACTCCTAACCTAAATAGCTAGAAGATCAAGGTCACGTATAATGAATTTTCCAATGTAGCCACCATAATTATTCATGACCTACAATCACAAAGATACGATCGATTAACACTGGTATAAAGTAATGTGCAAGAGAAAATATAAGAGGTTGAAGAAATTGTGCAACAAAAAGAAGGTATTTCGTATGGGCAGAAATATGTGTCACAACCACTACTTCTAACCAGTTCACATCCTCACCTTTTTGATGGAAACCGTAATCAAGGAAACCTCAAATTTTTTTGTAAATGCACCTTCTTCTACGTCGTCCTTCTTGGAA
Organism: Pinus albicaulis; assembly: GCA_034641835.2. Lineage (NCBI taxonomy): Eukaryota > Viridiplantae > Streptophyta > Pinopsida > Pinales > Pinaceae > Pinus > Pinus albicaulis. The sequence continues at coordinate 628,472,628 of CM076576.1, read as the reverse complement.
AACATGAGAAAATTCCAAAACCTTTTATTTGCAATGGATATTTCCAAGTAAAATTGCTCCAACCTTTCGACAATTGGATCATGAAACTCACAATTTTCCTTTTGAGAATCCTGAAATATTTGAAACAATGGATCTTCAAATAAAAGAATGGGATAAAGATGAGGATTTTGTGAGTGAAAATATATCTGATCATATTCAGCAGGCATGCCAAGACAGGGAGGACCTGGCATAACCATCAGCGAAGGCTAAAGTTCCTCAGCTACTCGACATGTACCTGAATAGTAATATGTTAAACCATGAAGAACAAAGGATGTAAAATAACCGTCATTGGGTATACTGGTGGGAAAATGATAAAATGAATGACAGTTAATACCATGATCAAATGGACCATTTTGGGCACGAGGTTCTCGGATTGAAAATAACAAATATAGATTAATATGAACATCTTAACAACCACTCTGAATAATAGAATCATCTTCTTCACATGATGAATGTAACAAACTATTTATTTTTAGCTAGAAACACACTGGACTAGCATTGCAATCATCGAAAGAAGTGAAAATGAATGCCAATACAACAAACATATATGACCAGTCAGAATGTAGTGAATGAAGAAGAATTTTATTCACACAATAACTCATGAATTCATTCACACTCAAGAGGATTTCAGGAGCGATGAATAATATTCATGATACGATATTCAAAAGAAAAACCAAAAGTTGCTCATCATGAAATAAATCTGATAGATATGATTCCTTCAGCCAAAGATGCTCTTTGAAGTGATCAACTTCACAGTTCCATGAATTTATGAGATATACACATTCCAAACCTGGGTTTGATGCAAGAGGTTTACATGAATATGAATCGACTAAAGAAGATTCTTGAATTCGATCATAAGTAAAATCTTGAAAGTTTGAAAAGTTACATTCGAAATACCAAAAATCTTTCAAAAATAAATTTGCATTGAGTGAAACCATGCAAACAGAAGCATTGTGTGAGAGAAACTAGATCTAACTTAGTTATGAGGGCTTACTGGAGTTGTGGGATCTTGACATAACGATCAATGGAATTTGAGGTGCCTCGACTTACTGATAAGTCGCGAAACTTTTAAATATTGTAAAATAGTGTTTTGCATACTGAAGCATATCGTGTATGGTGTAAGGATAACTATTAAAACTAGTTTCAATATGACCACTTCTCACTATATGGTATCCATCTCTTTCAAATTCAACAACTAGATTACTCAAACTGAAAGATTCTTATGATCACAAATATGAAGATGAATGAATCGTGGAAATTTCGTAAACAAGATGATTTGAAGAATTTTCTTCATGCAAGAGAAGAGATGATGAAGGATGGGAATAGTACTCAATGATTTTATATTTTTATTTGCGTCATGGATAATATCACCACCTTGTGCCACTTGAGAATTTAACTCATCAAATTAAGGACTTGAAGAGTGTGGATTATCTCCGTTGCAAGTAGATGCATAGCGAATGGTAGAGAACAAGGGAAAATGAGATGAAGAGAAAGTTTAGATAAGAACATATTATTTGATCGAATCAGATTCTACATCAAAATTAAAATATTCATGAGAAATTGAAAGATAAAATTATGTGCTTTAGCGTTTGTGATCACATACATCAACAAAATCATCATCATCAAAATGATTGGTACCCAAGGCTACAGATTGGTTGAAAGAATTGATTGCATTTGATTCACTACCTAGATTAGCATATTGAAAATGATCCAAGAATGGAAGTGCATTGTCTTGACATGGGAGATGTTAGTGTCCCTTGATTTGGCAGATTGGTAAATAAAATGATAGGGTAACATCAGACCAATCTTTGGAGTCCTAGGAACTTGCCTTCCTAGACCTAGAGAGGGATCTCTCTATTATGAGAAGGATGTGAACTTGTTCGCTTTGGATGGTTTATTTTAGGCTAGTTGTTAAGTGTAGGTTTGTTGTTTGTTTTGTTTGGGACAAGATGATCAAGTAGGATAGGTGGAGTGAGAGGTTATCAAATCAATTGGGCTATGGAGTATACGAAGTCACTGATATCTCGATAATGAATCGGGGTACATCACTGGGCAAATCTAGTGTATTTAATGGATCTTTAAATTTTATGTATGAGGTGAAGTGGACATTAAGTTTGGGAACCAAGGTAGGGAAAAGGGCAGTTAAGAATCCTTTTTCAAATATCTATGAACAGAAATATCTTAAATACTGATAAGTGAAAGATACTGGGCATGAGGTAGGGCACACCATTTACTCAGTAACAATACTTTTTAACATATACAAATTCAAGATATACAATCCAGTGGAGCAAATGAAGTAAGACAACTTATCTAACTTCAATGATTCTACTTTCAAGATTTGAAAACATATAAGAGACAAATAGCATCAATAAATGAAGAGGGAATGCATAAACATCATTCATTAAACTACAAATAAATTTTTGGCAAACTGATAAGCATATACAAAGGGAAATATCGAAACAAGACCTCTTTTGCTTAACCTAATCAATCAATACATAAAAGAGAGATTTCAAGACAGAGTTTAGATAGCATAAAACAAGCAGGGCTTACCATGATTCATGTTTGTAAACTAGAATATTAATCCAATAATGAAATTGACCAGCTTAGGTGGGCCTAAGGAGCAATGAAGAATTCTGTAAGCTAACCCAATAAAATAAAACATGAAAACAATAACTAATAGGAAGACTGAGGTACCTCAAATGCCTCTCTCCTCTTTGATAGGTAATGGGGAAAGGTGCAACAAGTTTCATCTGCAAACTTTGATCATCAGTGACCCTAGGACTGCTTTTCTCCTCATGTATGATCTTTGTGTGTGCATCTTTTTCACCTTGCTCTTGACTACCCTTTTGATAAGCATTCTCACTATCTCTTATGCCATCATCACTGTCAAGACCCTTAGGACTCTCATCCTCCATTTTTTCAATTCTATAAATGTATTTATCACTGCTTGGTACATCTTCATCTTAATGAATGTCCTCTTCTTCATCCTTTGACCCATTGTTTTCACTGTCAAACTCAACCTTTGTATCACTGTTTTCACTCTCTATGGGGTCACTATCATATGAAATCTCATTAGTCCCTCTTATGCTTTGATGTCCAATTTATTCCTCACTAGGTGAGTTTTCTTCACTTCGCTACCCACTATCTTCTCTGTCTTGCCTGTGGTCTTCACCCTCAATCTCAACCTCTGTTTCATAACTTGTATCATTTTTATTTTTTCTATGCTCACTGTCCTTTTCTTCAAAAAATTTCCCTTCACCAATATGGATATTTTCCTCTTGTCTGACTTCTTCTTCACTGTTTGGTTCATTACCTTCATTATTGGGCTCATGATCTTCATTATTTTGCCCACTGAAATTAGTTTCAAACTCTGTTTCTTGGCTGCTCTTTCCATCTTCGTCATTGTCTTCTTTGTCCTCTTTGCTGCTTTCATATGCCTCCTCTCCACTGTCCTTTGTATTTTCAGTGTCATCTTCTTCATTGTTTAATTCTTCTCCATGACTATCATTTGTTCCTTCACTGTCATAAGCCTCGCTATTTTCCTCTTGATAAGCTGCCTCTGTCCCTATATCCTTGGAGTCATATTCTTCATCATTTGAACCACTGTCACTGGCCTTTTTTCTCATCATTGGGCTCACTTCTTTCATCTCTATTTTCTTCTTCATCAACACTTTCTTCTTTGTCACTGCCTTCATCACTTTCCTTTTCCTCTCCTTCACTGCTTTCTTCATTTTCATCTTCCTCTCTTTCATTTCTTTCTTCATTTTAATCTTCCTCTCCTTGACTATTTTCTTAATTTTCATCTTCCTCTCCTTCACTGCTTTCTTCTTGGTCATATTGCTCTCCTTCACTACTTTCTACATGTTCAAATTTCTTAGGGGAAGGTGAATGAGGAAGGGCTATTTGAGGAAATGATTCATGTGAAGAGGATGAACCAAGGTTAGTGGAGGGTGATGGAGGTGTGTGAGGAGGAATTTGAGATGATGCTGATAGACTTTGCAGAGGGATAGGGCATGGAGTTGTGAAATCATCATGGGCGATGAAAACCTCCCATGGGATGCCTTGTTGTTCTATATGGTGTGAGACAATCACTTCGATGAGGGAATGATGAAAAAGGCTTGACATTTTTTGGGATGGAGGCCTCTTTTGCATGATGGAAGAAATTTTCTCAATACTTTTACAGAGGTAGTAGGGAAAATGTAGCAGCTTGGTTTTGGTGAAATCCATGAGGAGCCTTATGTGGTAGGAATAGACTCTGGAGAACCTACCCTCACAGGTGAAGTATTTCATAATGATATTCATTAGGAGAGAATATTTTTCCAATAGATGAGAGAAGGGGAACATGGTCTTGCAATCAACTTGAAAACTTGGTTTCAGGAATGGGTGATAGTCGCTTAGGTCCATATGCATTTGTTTGAACCACCTTTATCCTATGCAAGGTATTCTAGTGGCCATAGAGATGGCACTGGTGGTCAACTCAAAATTCACCCTAGCTAGGTGTACTTGGTGGTTATGAAGGTTTAGGGCAAAGCGCTTGGTCAACTGAGGGTGACTCTGGATCTTTTGTACTTTTTTACAAAACTCATAGCATCCCAATTCTTGAAAACAAGAAACTATAGTGGGAGAGGTCATCATTTCTTCAGTGCTTATAGGTTGAAACCTATTTGGCTTCCCACCCTTCCTTTTCTACCCTTTAGGCCTTTGGTTTTCCTCACCGCTGTCAACATTCTCTTCTTCAGACATTTTGTTTTTCACCCCTGCCTCAAGATCTTTAACAAGAATTGACACTGCTTATGGAATGATGTGACAATGGTGAATGAGATGGTGAGGTTTTAATTAGGTCAAGGCTCAGCAGTGTATAGGCCAAGTGTTTTCTTTAGGATTTCACTGCCTTCTCTAAAATAAACTTTCAATTTTATTTGTAATCTTATCTTTAGAAAAATATGGACATGTGGGAAAAGCTCAAAATACCTCTCAAAATATCTCCACAGCTGAAAAAACTGGCTCAAAACACCTTGTGGTTAGGTCGGGCGCCTCCTGAACGTGTTTGGGCAGCTCTTGAATGTGTTCATGTAGCTCCTGAATGTGTTTGGGCACCCCTGAACGGAGTCAGGTAATCTCCTAGGCGGCCCTGAACGTGTTTGGGGCACCCCTGAATGTTTTCATGCAGCTCGAGCGGCCCTGAACGTGTTTGGGTCATCCCTAAACGCTGTCGTGCAGTTAGGATAGCCCTGAATGTAGTTGCGTGCACCCCTGAACGGAATCGAGTCACCTCCTAGACGGCCCTAAACGCATTTCAGTCACCCTTGAACACTATCGTGTAGCTCGAGCTTGGGTCACCTCCTGCACAGACTGGGCAAGTGCTGAACGCTGTTGACAGGAGCGCAGCACACTACCTCTGCACACCGGTCGGGCAAGTGATGAACGTTGTTGGTAGGAGCGCAGCACACTGCCTCTACACGTCACTCGGGCAAGTGCTAAATGCTACCTCTTCTACAGGCGCGCAACGCTTCTATACAGGAACGCAATGCCCTTTGGGGAAATGAATGGGCGGTCTTGCACAGGAGCGTAGCGTGATTTCTCAGGAGCGCAGCGCCCAGAAAAACTGGCTGAAGACTCTGTCAGGATTTCAAAATACTTGAAAAAACAAAACCCTCAAATCTTTTTGCAAATCACCAAATGGAGCTGGGAGATGCTTTTTGGTTTTTTTTTTATACCCCTTTGAAAAAATTAAAGATACAAACCCACTTTAATAAGGTTATTTTGAGCCTTTTTCCTTTTGCTAATATTCTCTTTTCCTTTTGCAGGTGGTGTTATAAGGAGCAGTTCTTTTTAACACTCTCATTTCTTTTGGAGTTTGGAATTTTTTCAAAAAATCTTGGCAAACTGGTGATTATTCTTGTTTTCTCCATTTTTACATGTTGAACCTATGCATCTGTCTCTGACTACTTGATGGACAATTGAATTTATTCAAGAGTTTTGTGTCCTTCATACTGATACCCTTTTTAATATTTTTTCAACTTTTAAAGGCTTCTTTCAAATGTCATCTAAAAACCTTTTGTCTCTTTGATGAAGTTTTATGACCTTTTGTTGCAGTGAAAGAATGTTGTCTTTAAAAAACTTCTGAAACTATTCTCTGATATCATCTTCTACTCTCTTCTTGTAGTCAACCAAGGAGAATTTTCATTCTGAATTTTTGTTTATTGAATCTTTGGTTGGTGCAAAGTTGTGTTTATGTGCTACTGTCTTCAGGACCTCATGCATGGGCATTTTGATGGGTAGCATTTTGTAATGTTCCAAATTTGGAATTTCTTGCTCCATCAGGAATATATTAAGATATTCCAATTCCTTCTTCAGTGAGGTATCACAAGTCCATTTCAGATATTTAATGTTGGGGCATTTACAGGATATGTCTCCTTCCAAAGAAGGGAGAGATCCTGAGGCTAGTTGGCCCTTCACAGACTCTGCCTATGGATATGCAATATTCCACTTTGGGAATTTCTGCTACAGGGTCCTTAAGGACGCTATATAAGGAAATCACTGCATAAATAAGAAAAAACACTATCAGGATGCCCTAGAATGTACCTAATACAACTCCCTTGTAGAAAATGAGTTCAAGAAATGATTCTAGATGGGTTATACAGATCTCCCTAAACTAGATCTCTAAATCAAGGCTCAATGAGAGAGCTTACAACAATATATGAACATAACCATTAAAATTTGAAAATATGAATACATCATAAGAGGGAAATGTATGCAGCCAAAATTATATGATTATATCAGCAATAATATACAAGAAATAGTTGAGGGACAAGCCACTTAAGCTTTAAGAACCAACCTCCAATGAATGAATAATAAAATAGATGAGTTGCTGCAACTCCACAAAATGCCGGAGAGTAGTGACTGCGCTATGTATATGAAGGTAGCAGCTAATGAATATACATGAAATACAAATGTGGCTTTAGGATACAAAGAAACAGCCCAATAGCAAAGGAATGGGTTGAAATACTAGATTTCTAGCCAATCTTGGAGAGATTGCTAGAAATGCCAGAGAATACAAAATGTGACAAGGAACTTGTCACTGCAACTAAAAAAAAATTGGAATGAGGTTGAGGCTTATCTAAAATCTCATTTCCATCCTCTGATAATGTGTCCAAGAAAAGGGTTGATCCCTTTGACTCAAAAACACTCCTCCTTTGAAGCTCAAGAACCCCTCTCTCACTGCCTCCTCTAAAATAATGCAGTTTCCTCCATGGACTGCGCAGTGGGAGATGATGGAATTTTGGGCCCATGGAAAATATCTGAAATATAGCTCGAGAATCCTCCTTGTAGCTCCTCAAATGAATAGACCACTCCTCCACTGAATAAAGAAAGCAAGAATGACTCCATGAGTTCCTCCTTTGCTACCCCCAGCAACACAACGTCCTCTCTGCTGCAGAGCTAACGCTGTAGATGATGGTTTTAGCTGTGGCCAATGCTGAATTGAGGAAAATTCAGCTCAATCCTCATCCTTTCCTTGAGGAAGAGGTAGGGATTCTCGATCGGAAACACCCTAGTTCCTGAGGGCACCATCTCCCTGCTAAACAACTCGGGGATGCAAGCCTCTGTAGACCCTATTCGAAATTATATACGCCAACATAACCCCAATGGGCTGCCATGTCCTCCTTATAAATAAAGGGAACCCTTCTCCACCATGGTCCTACCAATTATGGTTTCCACCCTCATGTGAATGTCCTCCCTCCAAAACTGCGCAGATTCTCTAGCAAGATTCTCCTCTATAGGCAGCGCTGTTGACTTTAGTCAAAGAGGACTAAATCAAGTGATCTATGTTCCATTCACACCCTTAGGTGTTTATTTCAACTGCTTATTTGTCCTTTTTTCACACAAGGAGTGTTATTTCTTCATTAAAAGAGGGCTAAGGTGTCTCCTTACCCATTTTATTAAACAAAAATAAAATATGCAACTATAATGTTCCATTTAACTTGAAGCTAAAAATTGGGAACATTACACATTTCACAACAATTTATCATGAGATCGTGATTCTCTTTGTGAAATTAAGCCTGTTGTATCTCTTTACTTGATGTGGATGCCCTTATGAGTTTTAGGCCTCTTACTTTGCATCTGTTCTGCTGATAACTATAATAGAACATTCCTGCATAGATACTTTATCACAGGTAAAATGTTCTTTTGCATGCTTAATACTTGATCAAGGAGATACCTTTGGAGGCTTTGGATGTCTTTGGACAATGATAAGTTTCACCCTTGTTTTCACTTGACCTCACCTTTGAAACAACGAATTTAGAACCATGATAATGCATAACGTAGGAGACTCTATATGACTTATTAGGATGTCCTTTGGAATCAGTCTTTGACTGTAAATATGGAATAAGGGTTTGGAGGTGAAGACAAGGTTTTGACACACTTTTGTGCATTGCCATCCTAGTGTTGAGATTGAAACAAGATGATGAGCTTAGTGGAAAGAAGTCGCCTTCACTAAGTGGGCTCGCAGGCTATTTTTGGCGCAAAGTCTATTTTTAGACTATGTCTATTTTTAGACATATGGATCATGTTCTATGAGTTGCAGGATACTATTTGTGGATGGTTGGTCAAGTCGGAAAAAATAGATGGACTTCTATTTTTAGACATATTGGGCAGAATCTATTTTTAGATTGCCAGTCTAAAAATAGATATGTAAAATATTATTAGCTCTTAATAATATTTAGACTCTAAACATTATCTTATTCTCTTGGAGCACTTCAGTTAAGTGCACAGATGTGGCACAGGAGCTGACAGAAGGAATTACGCTATTCCTGAGGGTTATGTGGAGCTATTGCATGGATACTTCAGTTAGAACTCATGTGACATAGTTTGGTGGAGTTGATTGAGGAAGTTAATGGAGTTGTGTTCAGTTTAACTAATCTAAACATAGTTGAGCTATTTGTATCTAGTTTAAATAATTGATACAATTAGTGAGAGTGGTGTGAATTAATTATTAATTAATTCACTAATTATAAACTCATTAATCAACTAAAGAATACATCAGTTAACTTCAGTGCATGGACATTTTCAGTGGATACCATTGCAAAGATAGGTGAAAGAGCAGGTTAACTATCAGTTGTGACTATACTGTTGCATATTTGCAACAACCAGTGATTGGAGGAGCCCATGAGGATTGCGCAGTACAAGCCAGGTGGTTCAAGTTATTTAATGAGCCATCCTACAACATTGATTACACAATAGAGGTTGGCTATCAGGTGGTAGATATTGGAGCATGTGTTTTGCTAGATCTAGCTTTATTAGTGTGTAGCAATTGGAGGTTGTGCTGAGAGTTTGTGAGGAGCTTTTTACAATGATTGTTACATGATCTCCATGACATATAATATATAGATAGTTGGGGTTTTCAGTTGATTCAGGTGGATTAAACAGGTATAGGTACAAATGGCTTGAGTACAAGGCTCAAAAATCAAAGTGTTCGAAAATATCTCGAACGAAGTTCAAGTTGTAGATCTCATAATTCTGAATCCAACAGCACAGACGACACTCAATTCCGAGTCCGAATGAAGGAGTTAGGAGTAGTCAAAGTTCAGAGGTTGACTTGGTGATGTGGCAAACTAAGGAGGCAACAATTTTTCTGAAACCCGGCCACCGGATTCTGACCAACCTGGCCAGATTCCAGGCGAATTTGTGGGACCGTTAAATGCACTCCTTCGGTCAAAAATTCGAAGGTTCAAAAAACAACATTTCGTTTTAATCACAAATAAAAACAAAATATATATATATGGGTGGCGGGCCACCAACCCCGCCACCCCATACAAATCTACATATATTTTAAAAACAAATGTTGTTGGGGGGTGGGTGGTCAGCCCCTCCACCCCCGCGGTCTCCACTATACCTACAACCGCATGTTAAATGGGGCGGGGATTGTTAACCCCACCGCCTGCGCGACGTACACTTGGCACGTTTCCATATGGGGCGGGCCGCCCAATATGGGTCCGGCCTCCCCACATCTACATCAACTCCAACGCCCAAGTTAAATTTAAAATACGGTTCAATGTTCGAGTTTTAAAATGTAATGCGGATAAAAATTTGAAACGAGTTTCGGCCTTTTAATGGAGGGGTCGGGATTTGACCACCCGACCTCCTCCCCAAACCTTTGGATCTTCAACCAACTCGTCCAACGGTGAATTTGGAGAATCCGCCCATGCTATATTCTTTAAACCTTCATTCATTTGTGCACCCAAGGACGGACAGGAGCGGGCACAGAAAACGAGGCAGTGGAACCTTGAGCAGTGTGCAGGAGGGGGCAGAACCATGATCTGAGCCATTTTTCCAGAGGGGCCAGATTTTCACTTTGTTCGATTAGGGAAAGTTTTATATGGATTCAGCACTACTCGATGCCACAAATCCAACAGTGCTGCCCATTTTGTCATCAGAGGTCTGCAATTTTCGGCCATTTCCAGATTGGGCAGGTATAAGGGTGTAATTCCTCATTTTGTGCTTGTACTTTCATTTTTCCATTTAATGAAAGCAGGGCCTCCCCACTATTAGAGCAGGGCCCGGAGACGTAGTCCCTCCTGGACGAACTCCGATATAAACTCTTGTGTCTTCGTGCATGATGTTAATTGCTTCTCTCTTTTTCCGCTTATGCCTTTAAAGTTTCTTGTTTAAAAGCTACAATTTTCACATGTTAATTCTTTTATGCATCTCAAACAAAAGATTTTGGATCAAGTGGTATCGGAGCGGGTGTTTGTAGATGTGAATTACATGCTTGTATGCTAACAAGAAGCAGGCTAAGAAGAGGCGAAGGGATGCTACAGGCTTTTGATCCCGAAGCAGGACGTGCACGTCAGAGAAGGAACATGGGGGACGAAGATTGGAATGAAGAGGAGCTCAATTTCCGCAAAACTTTCTATACCATGGCAGATCGAGTAGAGAGACTATTCTCTAGACTTGAAAGGTTAGAGAAAATAGGAGATCATTCTTTAGAAGGGCAAGGTTCAGTGCATGGAGATGGTGGAGGAAATCCACCCCCTTCAGGAAATGAAAGTCCTTCCTCCTCTTCTAACCATCATAATAAAATTTTTGGAAATGCATCTAACAAGCCCTTCTTTAAGTTAGATGTTAAGTTTGATCTACCAGTATATAATGGTGAAAGTAATGCTGAGAAGCTTAACAATTGGATTAGGCAGCTTGAACTCTATTGCAGGATCCAACAGATTATGGAGGACGAGGCGAAAATCCAATTGGCTTCTCTTCGATTGAGTGGCACAACTCTCATCTGGTGGGAGAGCAAACTTCGAAGCAGCAGTAACTTGGGTAACCTTTTTTCTTCCTGGTCATATTTTATTACTGCAATTAAAAATCAATTCTATCCCTTAGGTTACAAGCAGAAAGCCTTAATGGAGTGGCAGTACCTAAGGCAAGGTAAAGGACAAAATGTGCAAACCTTTACTGAAGAATTTCGAAAACAAGCATTAAGTTTGGGCATCACATTAGATTCTCCTGAAGTTGTAACTAAGTACATTGGTTCATTGCATAGTTACATTAGACATTCATTGTTAATGTTTGAACCTACTACCATTGACTCGGCCAGTGTGAAGGCAATTCATCTTGAGAACAGGGGCAAAAATTATAAGGACGATCATTCAAAGAAACCACCTTCCAAACCTTCAAATGGAAAATTCAAAGGGAAAGGAAAGGGAAAGGAAAAGAAGACGGCGTCAACAAAGAAGGATGAAGGAGAAAAGCCTTATTGCACTCACTGCAAAAAGGAAGGCCATGATGACGATCATTGTTGGAAACTATATCCAGAAAAGAAGCCGAAAAGATATGGAGGAAAGGGTAAGCAGAAGACGATAGCAACCGCGTAGCAGGACCTTGGATCCGACTCAGGCGATGAGGCATTGATCACAACAGCAGGGACAAAAGGTACTCATTCTCTTCATGATTCTGAATCACATGAAAGCACTAGTTCATCAAATGAGCCTCTTTCTAATGAACGTAAGAGAATTGAGTTGTTTCATATTAGATTTGTGATAAACCATGCAAAAGTAGAAACTCTATTTGATTCAGGCTCTCAAGCAAACCTTATTTCAGAATCCTTGGTTAAAAAGTTAGGCTTAGAAGTTAAGCCTCATCCAAAACCTTATCCACTTGGATGGATACATGATAAAGTAAAACTAAATGTAACCAAGCAGTGTAAGGTAAAATTTGTTATTTCTTCTAAGCTGGTAGATGATGTAGAATTGGATGTAATACCATTGGATATCTGTGGCATTGTGTTGGGGAGTCCCTATCTTTATGATAGGAAAGCAGTTTTCTTTCACCATGAAAATAAATACCAAATCACTAAAGATGGGGTAGAATACATTGTAAGAGCTCATCAAACCAAAGTCAGTGTCAGCCTTGTAAGTGCAGGACAGATGAAGAGATTGGTGAATTCCAGCAAGGGGTGTTTTCTCATGGTTGTGAGAGCAAAGGACGAAGAAATATCCGATGCTTTCCAGGGATGTGATCCGGCTCATAAACAGGAATTATGTGATGTTATTTCTAACTATGATGAGTTTTTTCAGGAACCCAAAGGTTTGCCTCCAAAACGAGGGATCCAACATGAGATCCATTTGCAACATGATGCTCCATTACCAAACATTGGTATGTACAGGATGTCATCCATCGAAATGGAGGAAATCAAAAAGCAGGTACAGGAACTGTTGAACCAAGGGGTCATTTGGCCAAGTACTTCTCCTTGTGGCTCGCCGATCGTGTTAGTGCCCAAGAAAGATGGCACATGGAGGATGTGCGTGGATTATCAGGCACTAAACAAAATCACGGTGAAAAATCGATACCCTCTCCCTCGCATTGATGATTTATTAGATCAATTAAAAAATGTTATTTATTTCACCAAATTGGATTTGCGTAGTGGTTATCACCAGGTCAGAATTGCAGAGCAGGATGTGTGGAAAACCGCCTTCAAGACCAAACAGGGGTTGTTCGAATGGATGGTGATGCCATTCGGACTTTGCAATGCTCCAGCCACATTCATGAGGGTCATGAATGATCTTTTTAGGCCTTTCATTGATGAGTTTGTACTTGTGTATTTAGATGATATTCTTGTATTTAGTAGGACTTGGGAGGAACATGTATGCCATGTAATCAAAGTGTTTGATGTTTTAAAGAAAGAACAATTGTATGTAAAGTTGTCAAAGTGTGAGTTCGGGAAAACCTCTTTGGTTTACCTTGGTCATATTGTCGGTAATGGTCAATTAAAAATAGACCCCTCAAAAGTTGAGGTGATTGTAAATTGGCCTAAGCCTACCAATGTAACAGAGGTCCGTAGTTTTTTAGGTGCAGTACAGTACTGGAGGAGGTTCATTTCCAACTTCTCTGTTATTGCATCACCCTTACACACTCTGACAAGTATCAAACAAGCCTTTCAGTGGGGAGGAAAACAACAGAAGGCCTTCGAAGCACTGAAAGAGAAAATCAGCACCGCACCAGTCCTGGCTTTACCCAATCTCCAGCAGCCTTTTGAGATCAAAACCGATGCCAGTGGGTACGCCATGGGAGATGTACTTTTGTAGCAGAAGAAGCCGATTTGTTACCATTCGGAGAAGTTCTCCCAGGCTGTAATAAATTACCCCACTTACGACAAGGAATTGTATGCCTTGGTCCAAAGTGTGAAAAAGTGGAAACACTACCTGATCGGCAAGGAGACCATCATCCATACAGATCATCAGCCCTTGCAATACCTTCAGTCACAGACCAAGCTACAACAATCTCGTCATTTCAGGTGGATGGGGTTCCTACAGCAATTTCATCTGGTAATAAAGTATAGGAAGGGCACTAGTAACAAAGTAGCAGACATGCTCTCTCGCCCTCCTATCGATGCTTCTATTATTTTGCATAATGTGTCATTGTCTTTTGAAATTTATGTTGAACAGTACACTAACGATGATGAATTTAAAGAAGTTTATGCAAAACTAACTCATGGTTCACAGGTGGACAACTATCATTTGCAGGGAAGCTGTTGTATCACCTTGGTAAATTGTGCATACCCATAGCAAAAAGGGTACATGTAATTCGAGAGGTGCATACCTCTCTTGTGTCTGGTCACTTTGGTGTCGAAAAAACCTTATGTCATTTGCAAAGGTTTTGTTTTTGGCCCCATATGAAAAACATTGTAACCCGTTTTGTAAAGGGATGTGTGATGTGTTCTGTTTCAAAGCCCTCTAATAGAAAACTTGGGCTCTACACACCACTCCCTATTCCAGGTCGTCCATGGGAAAGTGTGTCGATGGATTTTGTAGGAGGTTTGCCTATGTCAAGAAAGGGTCACGACTATTTGTATGTTGTCGTCGACCGCTTTAGCAAAATGTGCATATTGATGCCTTGTAAAAAGCAGGTCACTTCCGAGCAGACTGCTTGTCTTTTCTTTCAGTATGTTTGGGTCCACTTTGGGTTGCCCACGTCGATTGTGTCAGATCGAGACTCTCGTTTCCTTGGAGAGTTTTGGACCAGCTTGTGGCGCATGATGGACACCAAGTTGAAGAGAAGCACGACATTCCATCCACAAACCGACGGACAGACAGAGGTCTTTAATCGTACCGTGGTACACTTGTTGCGGGGCTATTGTAGCAAACATCCCAAGTTGTGGTGTTACACTAAAAAATGTCACCTTGAAATTTTGCTGACTGTATGAGCTCATTGACACTCATACTTACCTCCTCTGCAAGTCTTACAACCTTTGTTCCTCATTCCAAGCCCTGAAACTGGAGGAAAAACCCTTAAAACTCAAAAAAGCCTTGGGAACGCAGGTAACATGAAGCCTACATGCGTTTTTAGCTTGGGTACGCAGGTAATGTGAAGATAAATTGCATTCTAGAATGCATTTTTCCAGTGTAATTCCTGCAGTACCCCTGTAAAGTTAAAAAAGCGCGAAATTAAACTGAAAAAGTTGAATTTTGGTCAATTCTAGAAGGTTCTGGATGAGATTTTTTGGGGATGAGTACGCTTTAGTAAGGTGCATGTATCCCACACCTTAAGGAACTAATCCCTTGATGTGAGGAGCCTATCCCTTTGAAGGAGGGTTCTATCCCCTTAAAGGTGGAATCCTAACCTCCTCATCTCTGCTTTAGGCATGATAATGTGTTTCAAGGGTTAAGTTTTTTTGAGAAGATTTGAGCTGAAGTGTCATAGATTTAGATTTCCCTTCTACCAGATTTTGAGAGGAAAAAGATCACAGACACTTTTAAAGCCTTGGAGGAAGAGAGTGCAAATTCTTATCAAAGTAGAGGAGATTCCTGCTTCGGACCTCGGGAAGGCCTTTCGAACATCAAGGCTAAGGTTTTAAGGTTCTTCTGTTATTTTAAGATTAATACAATCAAGTTCTATTTTTCTCAATAAATTGTCGTTCGATTGTTTATTTCGATAAGCTATTGTTTGATCATTTATTTCATAGATTCCTTGATCACTATGATAGGTATGTTTTATGATTATTTGTTATACAGGTGCTATTGATATTTTTCTTGTTTGTGATTGCAGATCAACGAAAGATGATACTTTCTTGTGACAAAAGGGCCCTTGTTGCAACAAAGGATTATTGATGCAACGGAAGCACTGCGACCGCAAATAAGCATTTGGATCTAAGGTAGGATCGACACCTTCATAACATTTATTCGTAAAACGAATATATCTAGAGAAAGACAAACTTAGTTGTTCGTTTGTTGCTAGATTGTCTTCTGACACTAGGGAGATCGGTCTTGTCCACAAGAACGATTTATCCGGCCAACAGTGGGATGAACACCTTCCATATGTGCAGCACGCTTACAACCGAGCAGTGCATTCCTCTACACAGCGTTCACCTTTTGAGACATGCTTTGGTTACTTACCAAAGGACCCTTTCGATATGATCTATGGAAGGGAGGAAGATGCTAGTGGGCGTGATGACAGGGATAAAGCACAGCGGTTCATTCAGCGGATTCAGATGATTCACCAAGTAGTGCAAGAGCAGTTGGAGAAGAGTCAGGCCTGATATAAGGCCCGACATGATAAGCACCGAGTCGACCATCAATTTCAAGTTGGCGACAAAGTGTGGTTCCACATCAGTAAGGATCGAATGAAGGGAGAAGGCAAGAAATTGTGACCAATACGGTATGGTCCCTTTACCATATTGGAAAATATTGGGAATAATGCTTTCCGACTCGACTTGTCGGTATACATGCAGATGTACTCAGTTGTGAATGTTGAAAATCTAAAACTTTATGAACCCCCATTGATTATGGACACTGAGGAGGTAAAATCAGTTCCTACAGTGGATGACTTTGCACCAGAATATCTCGATGAACTACCAGAGGACATCATTCTCGATCGAAGGACCAGGACTTCGCGACGAGGAGATGTGGAGTATCTCCATGTGGGTTTCAAAGGGATGCACCCAAGTAAAGCTAAATGGCTTGAAAAGGAGAAGGTGAGGGAGCAATTCCCTCACTTGCCTGTTGATTGATGAGGCTTTTGGGGTCCAAAAGCTCTTTAGTGGGGAGGAATGATCCAGGTGGATTAAACAGGTACAGGTACAAATGGCTTGAGTACAAGGCTCAAAAATCAAAGTGTTCGAAAATATCTCGAACCAAGTTCAAGTTGTAGATCTCGTAATTCTGAATCCAATGGCGCAGATGGCACTCAATTCCGAGTCCGAATGAAGGAGTTAGGAGCAGTCAAAGTTCAAAGGTTGAATTGGTGATGTGGCAGATTAAGGAGGCAAAAATTTTTCTGAAACCCGGCCACCGGATTCCGACCAACCTGGCCAGATTCCGGGCGAATTTGTGGGACCGTTAAATGCACTCCTTTGGTCAAAAATTTGAAGGTTCAAAAAACAACATTTCGTTTTAATCAAAAATAAAAACAAAAATATATATATATATATATATGGGTGGCAGGCCACCAACCCCGCCACCCCATACAAATCTGCATATATTTTAAAAACAAATGTTGTTGGGGGGCGGGTGGTCAGCCCCGCCACCCCCACGGTCTCCACTGTACCTACAACCGCATGTTAAATGGGGCGGGGGTTGTTAACCCCACCGTCTGCGCGACGTACACTTGGCACGTTTCCATATGGGGCGGGCCGCCCAATATGGGTCCGCGCCCCCCCATCCACATCTACATCAACTCCAACGCCCAAGTTAAATTTAAAATACGGTTCAATGTTCAAGTTTTAAAATGTAATGCGGATAAAAATTTGAAACGAGTTTCGGCTTTTTAATGGAGGGGTCAGGATTTGACCACCCGACCTCCTCCCCAAACCTTTGGATCTTCAACCAACTCGTCCAACGGTGACTTTGGAGAATCCACCCACGTTATATTATTTAAACCTTCATTCATTTGTGCACCCAAGGATGGACAGGAGCGGGCACGGAAAACGAGGCAGTGGAACCTTGAGCAGTGTGCAGGAGGGGGCGGAACCATGATCTGAGCCATTTTTCCAGAGGGGCCAGATTTTCACTTTGTCTTATTAGGGCAAGTTTTATATGGATTCAGCACTACTCGACGCCACAAATCCAACAGTGCTGCCCATTTTGTCATGAGAGGTCTGCAATTTTCGGCCATTTCCAGATTGGGCAGGTATAAGGGTATAATTGCTCATTTTGTACTTGTACTTTCATTTTGCCATTTAATGAAAGTAGGGCCTCCCCACTATTAGAGCAGGGCCTGGAGACGTAGTCCCTCCTGGACGAACTCCGATATCAACTCTTGTGTCTTCGTGCATGATGTTAATTGCTTCTCTCTTTTTCCGCTTATGCCTTTAAAGTTTCTTTTTTAAAAGCTACAATTTTCACATGTTAATTCTTTTATGCATCTCAAACAAAAGATTTTGGATCATCAGTTTTAAGCTTTCCCATGAAATACTGTGTTCATATGTGTGAATTTTTGCAATTGATTTTATTTTTGCATGTAATGATCAATGGTAGAAGATATTTTGTATTGTGCATGAAGCTAAAATAGTGTGTGATCAAGAGAATATCGATGAATAATATATCAATTATTCAAATTTTCTACATGGTATCAGAGCGATATTGATCATTGGAGAAATTTCAAAACATTGAAGCGGTTGAGTTTTGAGCTAGTGGAATTCGAATTTGCAGTAGTGTTTTCTTGGTGTCGAAGTTGAGATGTCTTTCAACGGATTGTGATTGGAGTATGCCCTTGAGGGCAACTCAAATTATATTGCATGGAAGGACAAGATGGAGGCGGTGCTGGATGACAATGGGTTGAAGGAGTTCATAGATGCAAAAGTTCCAAAACCTACTTCTAGCGATGCTGTCGTACTTGACGCATGGCAAAAGAAGACAACAAAGTGTCGAAGGATTCTGTTGGAAGGTGTGAAGGACCACATAGTGTCTAGCCTTCATGGTAAGGCTTCTCCATTCTTGATGTGGAAATATTTGATAGATTTATTTCAAAGCAAGAGCGACCAGAGGAAGTTGGCGCTCAAGGATAAACTCAGAAACATAAAAATGGAGAAAGGCAACAGTATACCCAAGTACCTGACGAAGTTCATCCAATGCAGGGATGAGTTGGGAAGTGTGGGGGTTACTGTTGATGACGAGGACTTGGTGAGCTTGGCTCTCCTTGGGCTTCTGAAGTGTTGGCATTCCTATCAGGACTCTGTCAATGGTTGGGAGAAATTGTCAGGATGGGAGCGACTTTGGTCAGATCTTGTGCAAGAGGAGATAAGGCGAAGTATCAGGGAAGGATCTTCATCAAAGAACTTTGATGAAGAAAATTGCACTTTGGCTGCCAAAGAAAATAAGGGGAAGATCAAGAAGCATGCTTCTTAATCCAGTGCGAAAGGCAAGAAGCAGGACATGTCCAAGGTGAAGTGCTTTCACTGTCACCAACATGGACATTACGCCACTAGTTGTCCACAGAAGAAGAAAAATACATGAAGGTTTTGGATTCCTGCATCACTGAGATAGGTTACCCTAGTTTCAGCTGGTTTTCACCATCATACAGTTGGTCTCAAGTGTGATGAGTTCAGTGTGGTTTCTTGACAGTGGTGCATCTTTTCACATGACAGGAGATCGATATTTGTTTACTGATCTGGATGAGAAAGATCTTGGAGTGCACATCGAGATGGGCGATGATAGTAGATACAGTGCGATCGGTATCGGTACCATTTCCTTTGAGACGGAGTTTGGTAAACCCTTCGTATTAAAGGAAGTGATGCATGTTCCAGGATTGAAGAAGAATCGGATATCTGTGGCGATGTTAGAAGACAAGGGATATGATGTTGTCTTTAGCGAGGGAAAGGCTTTCCTGTGCAATAAGGAAACTCGTGAGACCCGAAGGATAGGGGTTTGAGTTAAGAACCTTTATCAATTGCAGGTAGATGGCTGCGCAGCAATGGCAGGCAAGCCATAAGGAGTGGTGAGCCGGGATGATGGCGAGTTGTGGCACCAGAGATTAGGCCACCTTCACCATGGAGCTTTGAAGATACTGCAACAGATTTCTACTGGGCTTCCTAACGGTACTCTTGCGCATTCAGATTAGTGCAAGGTATGTACCTTGGGAAAATTTGTGAAAGCCACCTTTCACGAGAAGGATAGTCGCGCCACGACGATCCTTGAGATAATTCACACAAACGTATGTGGACCTTTCTCAGTAGCTGCAACAGCAAAGCACAGGTACTATGTGATATTTGTTGATGATTTTTCTATGAAGTGTTGGATATTCTTCATGCAGAAGAAGAGTGAGACATACTCAAAGTTCTGTGAGTTCAAGGCACTGGTTAAGAAATAATCGGGGAAGCAGGTGAAGGCTCTTAGGAGCGACAATGGTGGTGAATTCATCTCTGGCGAATTCAAGGAATTTTGCAGTGTAGAAGGAATTCGAAGAGAGCTCATAGCACCTCATAACCCACAACAGAATGGGGTTTCTGAGTCTAAGAACAGAACGATTGTGGGTGTTGCACGGGCGATGTTGCATGATCAGGGCTTTCCCATACACTTGTGGGCTGAGGCATGCAACACTGCAGTATATGTGCAGAACCGTTTTACTCACAGGATACTTGGCATGAGTACACCCAAGGAGGAATTTTCTGGTAAGAAGCCTGATATTTCCCATTTGAAGATTTTTGGTTCACCTGTTTACATTCATGTGATGAAGGATGCCAGGAAGAAGCTGGAGCCAATCGTAGAGGTTGGTATATTTTTGTGGTACACTGATACACCCCACAACTATTGTGTGTATTTTCTAGACATCCGCAAGACTGTTGTGCGATGAGATATCAAATTTCATGAGGAGAAAGCCATGAAGTGTTCGCTTGAGAGGGAGCCACACTTGCATGCAGATGAGGAGCTATTAGTTCCTAAGGATGAGTCTCAGGATGTGGATCAGCCACAAGATGAGGCTCATGGAGTGGAATATACCACTCAAGAAGTGCCAACCATCAGAGGGCGGAAGCGCACTACAGAAGCTGAGCGACTGGCTCAAGATGCAGAGAAGGTTGTAGGAGCACCTACATCACAGCGCAGACAGAGACAGTCACCTGATCGGTATACTGGATACATGGCTCTTATGAGCAAGTGTATCATGACGGAGCCATCCTCTTTCGAGGAAGCTGTGGAGGATCCCACATGGGTAGATGCCATGGTGGAAGAGTATGATTCGATTGTCAGAAACAGTGCATGGGAGATTGTCCCAAGGCCGGAAGGGAAATCAATGGTGGGTTCGAGATGGATCTACAAAGTGAAGCAGGCGGCTGACGGGAGTGTGGAGAAGTACAAGGCAAGATTTGTTGCCCGAGGCTTCTCACAGATAGAGGGGATCGATTATGAGGATACTTTTGCACCTGTCGCAAGGTACTCTTCCATACGGACGATCCTAGCTCTCTCAGCGCAGATGGGGTGGCACATCCATCAGATGGATGTGAAGACTGCGTTCCTCAACGGAGTCATTGAGGAGGAGGTGTACATAGAGCAGCTCGAAGGTTTCGAGATCTTCAGCAGTGAGTCACATGTGTGCAGGCTCAAGAGAGCGCTGTATGGGTTGAAACAAGCACCTCGTGCTTGGTACACAATATAGACGCACTTCATCGATTTTGATTCCCGCAAATGTGATTGCGATCCGAACCTATACCAGATAGTGGTGGAGGGTAAGTTGTTGATCATTTTACTTTATGTAGATGATTTTATTTTGACGGGTGATGAACTGTTGATACTCTCATGCAAGGATGATCTTGCAAAGGAGTTTGAGATGAAGTACTTGGGCCTTCTTCATTATTTCCTGGGATTGGAAATTTGGCAGCGCAGTGATTGACTGTTTGTTTCTCAAGGCAAGTATGCCCAGGAGATACTGGAAAAGTTCAACATGCATGGTTGTAAGCCTGTTGATACTTCTCTTCTTGGTGGATGGAGGAAGGAGGATGCTACTTTGGCGGAGGTAGTGGATGCTGTTATGTCCCTGTAATTAGCAAGATTGGAAAAATTCCAACTGCAGAGGTAACATCATACCACTTTGGGATTCAAGGATCTAGCCCTCCTGAATCCAGAGAGGGATCTCTCTATAAATGAGTTAAAAGATGTGATCCTCAAAGGCTGAGATTGTGATATTAGGCTAGTTATTAAGAGCATGGGTTTGATTTTTTTGTTTTTGGTTGGGTAAATACATGATGAAGATGAAAGGCAGTTCAAAATAAAGGGTGAAGATGTCTACAAATGAAGGAATAATTTAGCTGACAGAAAAGGGAAAAGACAGTTTTAACCCATTGGGCTATGGAGTCATAGGAGGATTTAATTGGACAGCAAAATTCAAGAAGGATCCATGGGGCAAGTTACTTATATCAAAGGATCTCTTAAAGTGATTTTATGGAATGAAACAGATAGGAAGTGAAAGACCAAACAAAAATGAAGAACAAAGCACAGTTTAAGATCAAGTAAGTACTTTTAAACTAGCTTGATTTCAACATGTACTTAAAGGGAAAACATAAAAGTATTTCTGTTGATCAGGTAAGTGCTTTTAAACTAGCCTACATTGAAGTACTTTCAAACAGAAACATTTAAAAAAAGCAATTCGAACTGCTTAAGATCAGGTAAGTGCTTTTAAACTAGCCTACTTTCAGCATATTCAATAAGGAAACACAGATGATAATCACAAAGAGCAATCTAGATCAGGGAAGTACCTTTAAACTAACCTGCATTAATATACTCTAAGGAAAACACAGGGAAGGCTCGTTTTAAAGAGCAATCTAGATCAGGGAAGTAATTTTAAACTAACCTACATTAATATACTCTTCAAAGAGAACATTTAAATGAAGAAAACATAGAAGTAAAGCTTTCAGTAAGAGTAGGGTATCGTGGAGAGTATATCCTAACTCTACATTTTCTGCGCTTTATCAGAGAAAGTGAACAGAGTGAAAATGTTAAGAAAAATAACAATTAATAGTAAGAAGCACATCACCATTGACATAATTGAGGATTCCCTGAATTAGCAGCTTGTATTGATGTTCAAACCAGTTACAATCAGCAAGCCCGGTGGGTCTCTACAGCTTTGAAATTCTCATATCAGCTTGTGTATCTTTCAGTTACAAGACAGGGCATCAGTAGCTTCAGAATAACTATTACATGCATTCAGATGTCCAGAGACCAACATTTTCTCATCTTCTATAGCAATATTTATAGAAGAATGAAGAGGTGGGAGGATTTCCCAGGGGTCAAGTATTATCAATTATGCAATTAATGCAGTTCCTGGCCTTTGGGAACCAGGCAAGGCATAAGGTGGGAATATAATCGTTTATAACTCTAATTCATAACTCTGTTTGTGTCATTCGAGGCCAAATGATTGAAAAGACCTGCTTCCTGACTGTTCTTCAACTTTCAGAATGGTTTTTCCGACAATTAGAGATAAGATTCTTTGATTTGCATTAATTGTTCGGCGATCTTTAATTTTTGCGAGGCTGCTGGTGTCCTTTGGAGCTATGGAGGGTTCAATTAGCCTTTTTTTATGGCGGTGGAGGCTTTCTCAGCTAGACAGATGTCTTCGTCATTCCAAAAACACCTTTAATTAACTTGAAATCTGTGTTTTGGTCTTCAAATGTCCTGTTTCTTGTATATTTTGTCTTCAGCACTGATACTCTTTAACGGTGCCCAATTTAACTGAATTTTCTGGTGTGCAGGGTTGTACAGGGTCGAATGGCATCAATGGGCCATGATTTCATTGATCAAATGTAAATTTAAACCCTGTGAAGGATTTTTAATTGATTGATTAGAGGCTGGAGGATCGTCACCCTTGGCTTCTACATTCTTTCGAAAATAACGAAGAAACCTTCAAACCCTGCAAAACACAAAAAACAATTAAGAAATCCTGCGTTTTTTTTTTGGGTTAACTACTTCAGAGGTGTAGGAAGAGAGCAGGACCGCTGGATGGCATCATCCAATGGTGGAGATCAACCGAGAGGAGTTTTAAATAATGCGAGAGGAAGAATTAAACAGAACCGTCGATCGCGCGATGATCAACAGTGGGGATCGGTTTTAAAAACCCTTTGGTAGAGGCGGAGGGCGATGGAGTAATGTGGGAAAAGATCTGGGCCGTCTGATCCGGACACGTGGACGGTCCAGATTTAATCAGAGGATCGTAATCGGCGGGTCACACAAAGGGGATGCGATTGAAACTTGCGATGCGATTGAGCATTGTCCGTCTGATCAGCAGGGAGATGGACGGCTAGGATTTGATCGGAGAAATCGCAATCGAGGGCGCGGAAAAGGGGATGCGATTGAAACTTGCGATGCGATTGAGCGCTATCCGTCCGATCAACAGGGAGATGGATGGCTAGGATTTGATCGAAGCAATCACAATCAGGGGGCGCGGAAAAGGGGATGCGATTGAAACTTTTCGATTCTGCAGGGGCCGTTGATCAGCTTTAAGATCAACGGTCAATATCTTTTCAAATTTGTACCGGCGGAAACCTTTACACTTTATGAAAAACCCAAAGTTTAAAAAGAAAGGTTTTTAATGGATCGGGGTGGAAATATTTATATACGAAATGGTCGGGCACTCGATTGCGGGGCCTTTGGATATATGGAACACAATGGGCCCGAGGCTTTATATAACAAAGGGGCTGATCGCAATTGGAGTTTTGAAATGGCACAAAAGACATGCATACTTGAATCTTTCCGATGCGATTAGCGCTATAAGAGTTCGGCGCTTGGTTTTTGTGACAAGGGCATATGGGGAAAGTGGTTTGGAAACTCAGCCCAAGGGGCTTAAACCCTTAATACAGAAATGGGTTTTTACACAGATTTTCAGTGGTTTTCAAAGGTTTCTGAGGGTTTCGACAGAGTTCAAAAGGAGTTTAAAAACCTGCAAAGGCAATTTTATGAAGGGGAAAATGAGAAAAATGGAAAGCAAAGGAGTTTTATGGAGAAAAAAGGGAAACAAATGAAGGTTATTTTCAGAGAGGAGGAAAAGAATAGACAGGGATTTTGGAGCAGTCTTTCTCATGGAATTTTTAGCAGAATTTTGAGTTTCTGAGAAATAACAGTGAAAACCTTGAGACATGAACATGAGATCTTCCACAGGCTTCAAGAGATAACATTTGACCAGGAAAATGTTTCTTGAAGACTGAACCATGTTTTGGCCACCTTTTGGTAGAACAAATTTTATAGGTGCCCAACAGTGGCTCCACTTGGGGATGGTGCCTTCTTGAAGGCATCAAGAACTTCAGACCTGCATTTTGGGAGGCTGATCAGTTGCCTCATTCATTAAGTTCTATGGGATGCTGATCTGTGCCTGTTCCATTGGGCTGCCCTTCCTTGCTGGGATGATCTTTCTGAAAGCATATTAGCAGCATTGAAAAAACAATGGATCTTCATCAACACAAATTTTCTACCTACCCAGTCCTACTGATCTAACATTTTTTCTTCATTTAGAGTGCACTTGGATTGGAAAACTCTTTACAACATTTATTATTTTGAAAGCAAGAAATCTAATCTAATTCTACTCCTTATTTCTCCCTGAACTCAGATTAAACAGTTGAGCTCAGATAATTCTCTACCTAATCTACTTATCCATTGGGATTAAACTGTCCAACAGATCTCATTCTCTAAATTCTAAAACAGAAATTGAAAAAACAGTCAAGTCAAGATTAAACTGTTTGACTTGCTGTGATCTATGGCATAGAAAACAAACTGCACATAGACATTATTTTGCAGAAATTTAAACAAAAATTGAAGGTTTTAAGATCTGAAATTTCAAAGCAGTTGCTCCATCTTTTTACAGCTCTGTTTTGAATTTGTTTGAGTTGTTCTTTCTTTATTTCTGGTTCATATTTTGAGCTGATTAGAACCAGATTTACATCTTTATGAATCAGAAAAATAAAACAGATTTGAGTCATCTCTTGCTTGGAAACTTTAGGTTCAGGTTTTGAGCATGTTTGAACCTTTGATTTCTATCCTAACCTATCTACTGATAAGCCAAGATTAAACAGTTTGGCAAATCAAATTCACTATTCTATCAGCAGTAAATTTAAAACTAGTTAGCCAAGATTAGACTATTTGACTAACTAGGAGTGTGTTTTTTTTAGGAGTGGCATTTGAACTTGCACACTTTCAGGATTAGCTTCTCTTTTTTGATATGGGGCTATACCTTTATTATTTTTACAATCTGCCCTAATTTTCCATCTTTTATTGTTTTGTGTGTGTGTATATATATATATATATATATTATTAAACTGAAACAAAAAAAATGGGATTTACAATGGGAATGAAAGATTTAAAATCAGACTCAGCAGTAGTAGTGTTTAAGGACCCTGCCATTGACAGGACCCCAAACAGATCTGTGCCATCTAGCTCTTGCAAAAAATAGGCATTAGGACCAATGGTGGACTGAATGATGTAAGGACCTTGCCACAAACTATCAAACTTGCCATGTTTGACCTTCTCCTCTCTTCTGGAGTCCCATCTGAGTACCTTATCTCCGATGCTAAAATCACAAGCCTTTGTTCTTTTGTCAAACAACTTCTTTATATTTTCTTGCACCTTTTGAGCTCTGTTGCAAACCTCCTCTCTTTTCTGCTGGAGATGTATTGTCTCATTGATCCTCCTTATCATGCTGTCTTCTTCTGACTGTATTTCTTGGACTCATTTTATCACTGGCACACCCAGGCTAGTAGGAAATACTACGTCTGTTCCATAAACAAGTTGGTAAGGGGACATTCCAATGGATTTCTTTGTGGTCAACCTGTCCTCCTACAGAGCATGCACCAACTTTTTATGCCATGATTTTTTATTTTCCTCCAGCATATTCTTGATGATGGTCACCAAAATTTTATTTGATGATTCAGCTAACCCATTACCTTGAGTGTAATAAGCAGTAGAATGACCAAGTGTAATATCATACCTATGACAAAAATCAATCATCTTCTTGGAACAAAAAGCAGCAGCATTATCAGTAATAATCTTTCTAGGACAGCCAAATCTAGACAGGATATGGTCTTCAAGAAATTTTATAATGACAGAATCTGTGGCATTCCTAGAAGGGATGGCCTCTATCCATTTTTTGAAGTAATCAGTGGCTGTGAGAATCCATTTGTGTTGGATAGGTGAAGTAGGATGGATTTCTCCTATGAAATCTAGGCCCCATTGTCGGAAAGGAGCTTCAACAATGATAGGTTGTAATGGTAAGGGAAGGAAGTTTTCTTTTTCCCTCGAAGATTTGGCATTTATGACAGGCAAATATCATTTTATGGATATCTTGGAAGAGGGTGGGCCAGTAATAGCTAGCTCTAAGGATTTTATTGGCCATGGTTTTCCAGTAGAGATGACCTCCACACTCTCCCTCATGGAATTCATGCTTGATCCTCTCTGCATCCACTTCAGGCAAACATTTAAGTAATAAACCATTAGCATTTTTCCAATACAAACATTCATTTAAAATGCAATAGTTCCTAGCTTTCAACTTTAAAAACCTTTCCTTTGTTTTTGATAAATCAGGAGGAGTGTTAAGATTGGTAAGTATATACAAAATGTCAGCATACCAAGGTGAGTTTTGGAACTGCTCCTCCACAGTGGGAGCAGGTAACTCTTCTTGTTCATCCAAGGCATATATCATGTTTATGTCAAGGGCTTGAAGATTGGATTCAGCCATTAATTGAGCTAAGCCCTGACCTTTAAAGAGTTTTGTGGGTTTGATCTCCAAATCATACTCTAGGATTGTAGCAATCCATTTGCCCCTCTTTCCATCTGGGTCTTGAGACAGGATGTCTTTTACCACTATGTTAGGCACATAAGCAATGGTGTGGGAATGAAGAATATACACCCTGAAGTCCTTTAAGGCCTTTACCAAAGCATAGGCTTGTTTTTCCATTATGTAATATTTCAAGGGTGCATCTCTTAAAGCCTTGCTGAAAAACGAAATAGGTTGTTCCTGTCCCTCTGAGTTTTTCTGCAATAGGACTGCAACCACTGTATGTTCTAAGGCAAAGGAAAAAATAAGGAAATCTTTTGAAAAGTCTGGGCTGATCAAGACTGGTGCCCGGGTGAGTGCATGTTTTACCAATTCGAAGGATTTTTTGGCTTCTACAGTCCATTTTACTCCTACACTCTTTTTGAGCATATTAGTCATGTTCCTAAGGAGCTCTGCTAAGTTGGGAATAAACCTCCTCAAGAAGTTAATCTTTCCAATAAAGGACTGCAGTTATTTTATGTTCCTTGGGTGGCTAATCTGTAGTATTCCCTCAACTCTTTTTGGATCTATTTTAATTCCCTTTTCTGATATAATATGGCCAAGGAGTTTACCTTCTTGTAGGCCAAATACTGTCTTTTTGGGATTTAAAGATAGCCCAAATCTCCTGCATTTTTCAAAGACCTTCTTTAGATGTTTAAGGTGCTCTTCATCGGTTTTGGAATAAACTGTTATGTCATCAAGGTAAATTACAATGAAGTGCCCTATTTCCTCTGAAAATGCAATGTCCATGGCCCTTTGGAAAGTGGCCCCAGCATTCATTAGTCCAAAAG
The DNA here is from genome assembly GCA_034641835.2 of Pinus albicaulis. Taxonomy (NCBI): domain Eukaryota; kingdom Viridiplantae; phylum Streptophyta; class Pinopsida; order Pinales; family Pinaceae; genus Pinus; species Pinus albicaulis. Next base: position 628,444,582 of record CM076576.1, on the reverse strand, counting down.
GCATCTTCACATACATGAAAGTGCCCCAAGGAGTGGTGAAAGCTGTTTTGAGTTGGTCTTCTGGGAGTACTAAAACTTGGTTATATCCTGAAAAACCATCTAATAGAGAAATCCTCTTTGAACCAACTACCTTCTGTAGAATGTGTTCCATTTTGGGCAGAGGATAATTGTCTTTTAGGGAGGCTCTGTTAAGGTTTCTGAAATCAATGTAGAGTCTTATTTATCCTGTCTTTTTCCTCACAGCTACAAGATTAGAAACCCAATCTGAAAACCTCACAGGCACAATGATTCCTGCCTCATACATTTTCTTGATTTCCTTTTCCACTAGAGGCAGTTGTATCGGATTAATCCGACGCAGTTTTTGCTTAAAGGGCTTTTGTTTTTCTCTCAAAGGAATCTTATGCTGGATGATCTCTATATCGTAGGCTTTTAAGTCTTGATAGCTCCAGACAAACACATCGACAAACTCTTTAAACAAGTCAATGTATTTCTTTTTTATGTCTGACGGCAAGGACCTAGCTAATTTAATCATTTTGGGTTGATCTTCAGTGCCTATGTTGCATTATTCGACCTCAGACTCTGTATATTCCACTGTGGGTTTCTTTGCCACGTCGTTAAAATAAAACAGGGCTTCTAATGGTGCTAGCCCCCTAGGTATGTTCTTATCCTTTGCTGACAATACCTCAATGTCTTCATTTTCTGTGTCCTCGTATTCTTTAGTATGAGTTTCGAGTTTGTTAGTTAGCATGTTGATTTCCACGGGACGAGATGGTTCTTCTTCTTTAGGGGTTTGTTCGTTTAGGCAGTCTTCATCGGATTTAGAATCTGAATCAGATGATTCAAACTCATTCCTGTCAAGCAGGAAATCCTCTATATGTTTGTCGTCCTCAAAGACCTGCCAATATTTTTTATTATCAGGCACAGGTGGTCTAAATTTCATCTGAGTTGTGCAGTCTTTAATTTCATATGGGGCTAAGCATGTCCTAGCAGCAAAGGCTAAATTGTGTGCGGCAATATTTCGTTTTCTTGGGACAAAAATCAATTTGGACTCCTCAAAAGTTTTCAAAAGGTCGATGACATCATTTCGATAGGCTCTAAGTCTGGGATGGTTTGCATTATACTCCCCATTGACTTGCCTAATCACTAATTCTGAATTCCATGGACATTGATTCTTCTGGCACCTAACTTTTTCAACAGATGCAAGCCTAAGATAAGAGCTTCATACTCGGCGATGTTGTTAGAACACTGAAAGTTTAATTTGCAGGAAATGCATTCTGTGTGATTGTTTTCAGTGTTAATAATCCAGACACCCACACCAGCAGTGCTCTTAGTGCATGACCCGTCAAAGTACATAGTCCACAGAGGACCGTTTTCGGTTTCATCCTGGTTAGTGCCTTCGTCAACTAACGTGCTCTCTGATTGTTGTTGAAAATCGGCACTTAGTTGAATTGGTTTCGAGTTCTCAGGTTTTTCGCAGTGTTGAAGGTTGTTGTCTTGATTTTCAAGTTTTAAGGGCGATGGGCAGATGTCCCATGGCTCAAGATCTTTGTTTGGTTTACTAATGCCTTGACATGTATCAAACTGTTTTGACATTTCTGAGTTGTGTTTCTCTTTCTCTCCATCGGTAATCAATCCTGTTAAAGTGACTGATTCCGTAAGTGTGTCATCACTATGTTCTATTCTGAGATCCAGAAGATGTTGTGCTGGATCTTGTTCCTCAAGATTTTCATGGAGTTGAAGGAGAGGGGCAGTCTGTTGTTTGCCATCTTGGCTATGTTCATTCGGGTGGGTTGTTTCAACGCACTGTTCGAAGGTTTCTATTTCATTTTCTTCCGTCTCTAGAACTGCATTCATTTCTAGATTTGGGGTTTCTAACCATTCGGCTGAGTCACTGTCTTCTAGCTCTGGCTTATTTGAAGGTTCGTCATTATAAAGGATAAATGAATCGAGGTCAGTATGGACAGAGTAAATGGGGGAATTTTTAGGCTTCTCTTGGCTACTGACCATGAATTTCAAGTGTGCCTCTCTGTATAGTCTTCTAAGCTGGCTAAAGACAGGGATAGAAGCATATGTTCCATCCATCTGCATTGTACCTTGCAGCTTGGCACCCCATGATCTTGATAACAACATGCCATACTTAGGGGGCACATCAGCCACTACAACATCCATAACCATGCACTTGGCTTGGATTTGAGTCAAACTCACACAAAGGTCTTTGATTAGGCCAAGGCATTTCACTCTGCTAGAGTCAAAAGAATATAAGTCCTTGTAAGTTCGAGTTATTTCTAGCCCTAGCCTTTCCATTATCACTTTTAGCATAAGGTTGTGTGAGGCTCCAGAGTCATGCATAGCATTATGCAAGATTTTTTCATGGACATTTAGGCTGACATAGAAAGGGGGTACTACCCCTTCTTGAAATTTACCTTCAATTTTAGGACCAAAAATAAGCTCTGGCTGGTCATTATTAAAATTTACTGTGTCATTACTATCCTCAATATTTAAAGCCTTCAGAATTTGGGCTCTATATGCATGCTGGGTAGCTAACTCAGTCAAAGGAACAGAGATTTTGATCTTTGAAATTTCCTGCTCTAGGCTGAAAGGAATTTGACTCTTTAAAGTGCTAGTTTCAGTCTTATTAGCGGTCAATTTCTCAGCAACATCAGTTTTCCGACTTGTTCTATTTACACTTGACAAAATGGTTTTCACAGGAGTACTAGCTGAGATGTTAGTACTACCAATGTCTGCACTTTGATTTTCATTGTTTTGAGTGATTTTCTCTTTACCTTTATCAGAATTCACAGTCACTGTTTTATCCTTCTGTTTGACAACTTTAGGCTTAGTTACAGGGCTGTTTTGTGAAGATTTGTCAGAGGTCTAGGAGTTGGGGGTTTGTTGACTGGTTTTGCTTCTAAGGTCATATTCTTTTTGAGACTCTATGACAACATTTTCCATGTCTTGATAATAATTTTCATCATCATCTCTTGTGTTATCATAAGGTGTATATAGACCTTGTGTTCTATCATAATGATTCTCACAGTCATCATTATCTACCCGTAGCATGTTGACATCCTCTTCCTCTATTATCTGATCTGTTTCCTCAACCTCACTTACAAAGTTTTGATGAAAGGGACGGGCGATCTGTTGGTCATCTTCCCTAGGTCGGTTTGGAGGTTGATTTCTTCTAAAAGTTTGACCCTGGTTTTGGTTTCTGTTCTAAGAGGCAGTTTGGTTTTGACTGGCTTGTGTTCTCTCAAGAATGCTCATTTTCTTCATCATTTCCTCCATCATTTTCTCCATTTTTGACTTTGAAGTGGAAGGTGTGGACTCCTCTCTAAAAGATACTCTCTTCTCAGCCTTCGTTCTTGCTCTCTTCTCCATTAGATTGACTTCCATAGAAAGAGCACCCCTTTGCATATCTTCAAGAGTTGCAAAGTCTCTTTCTCTTAGCGAATAGGTCATGTCAGAGTCAAACCCTTCAGGAAACTTATTTAAAGTTGAGCCCTATGGAGGTTTTAGTTCTGGGGGAAGTGCATTATAGATACTGTTGAATCTAGTACAATAAGCTTGTACACTTTCCCCAGTGTTTCTATGGAGGTTGTTGTAATCAGCAAGGATTTGAAGGGGATTCTTCTTTACTTCCCATTTGTTTAAGAATGTTTGATGGAAGGCTTGGAGATCATTGATGCTATGGGGGGCTATACCTTTGAACCATTTTCTTACTTCTCCCCCCAGACTTTGAGAAAACAATCTAAGCTTGACAGAATCATTATCAATTTCATTTCTGTCAAAGTAGTCATTCATCTTATCCACATGTTGTGATGCAGTTGTAGCATTGTTATCATCATATAATGGAATTTTGGACTGATAGTCCTGTGGAAGATTGACTAGGGGTACAAGAAGGACTAAAGGAGCATACCATGCAGCCATGGCAGGTGGTGGGGGTGGATTTACAAGAGGGACCGTAGGCTGGAGTGGAGTGGTTTGGACAGTGGATGTAGGGTGAGTGGAAGTAGATGGACCAGGAATAGATTACTGAGCTGGTCTTGGATGAGAGAGACCTAGGTTGTTAAGGAAATGTAAGTTAGGAGGTGTGGTTTTTCTACCACCAGGATGTTCACTTGTCTCAGGAGATGAAAGTGAAGAATCAGAATCTAACTGATCTAAATCGCCAAGAGACCTGGTTCTAAAGGGATTTACTAGGTCATCTTGTGATTTTTGTAGAGCTGAAAGATTTTCTGGGACAGAATTAGCTCTCAAGGGTGATCTGAAAACAATTGATAATTTAATCCTAGGAGACTTCCAAAGGATGTTTTCTGGGTCATCAACTATTTCAGGTGGATCTGGGTCGGGATGGGCTCTAGTGTGAATCTTTCTAGGAGCCACTATGCTGTATTTTTTAGACCCAAATAACAAGGAAAGTTCAACCAGGTATGACAATCTTTGAGAGGTTAACTAATCTGTTTTACACAAATTTCAATCCTATGGTCCTCTGACTGATTTTGAAGGATAGTATAGTGATGACGGTTCTTCCTAGTGGAGTCTTAAGGTATGTTCAGGATTTTGGAGTCGCCAAGTGGAAATTTTTAGCTCCTTTTCAGAGGTAAAAGGTTTTATGGTCCACTACCATGTTTATTAGATACCAATCTGATCTTTTTTTGGGTTTTCTGAGTTATTGTGGTTATATGGAAAACTAAAGAGTTTATAAAAGCTGGCCAAGAAACTATGAACTCAAACAATTCCCCAGTGGAGTTGCCATTATGTTATGTCCCTGTAATTATCAAGATTGGCAAAAGTCTGATTGCAGAGATAACATCATACCACTTTGGGATTCAAGGATCTAGCCCTCCTGAATCCAAAGAGGGATCTCTCTATAAATGAGTTAAAAGATGTGATCTTCAAAGGCTGAGATTGTGATATTAGGCTAGTTAGGAAGAGCATGGGTTTGATTTTTTTGTTTTTGGTTGGGCAAAGACATGATGAAGATGAAAGGCAGTTCAAAATAAAGGGTGAAGATGTTTGCAAATGAAGGAATGATTCAGTTGATAGAAAAGGGCAAAGACAGTTTTAACCCATTGGGCTATGGAGTCATAGGAGGATTTAATTGGACAACAAAATTCAAGAAGGATCCATGGGGCAAGTTACTTATATCAAAGGATATCTTAAAGTGATTTTATGGAATGAAACAGATAGGAAGTGAAAGACCAAACAAAAATGAAGAACAAAGCACAGTTTAAGATCAAGTAAGTACTTTTAAACTAGCTTGCTTTCAACATGTACTTAAAGGGAAAACATAAAAGTATTTCTGTTGATCAGGTAAGTGCTTTTAAACTAGCCTGCATTGAAGTAATTTCAATCAGAAACATTTAAAAAAAACAGTTCGAACTGCTTAAGATCAGGTAAGTGCTTTTAAACTAGCCTGCTTTCAGCATATTCAATAAGGAAACACAGATGATAATCACAAAGAGAAATCTAGATCAGGGAAGTACCTTTAAACTAACCTGCATTAATATACTCTAAGGAAAACACATGGAAGGCTCGTTTTAAAGAGAAATCTAGATCAAAGAAGTACTTTTAAACTAACCTACATTAATATACTCTTCAAAGAGAACATTTAAATGAAGAAAACATAGAAGTAAAGCTTTCAGTAAGAGTAGGGTACCATGGAGTTTATATCCTAACTCTACGTTTGCTGCGCTTTATCAGAGAAAGTGAACAGAGTGAAAACGTTAAGCAAAATAACAATTAGCAGTAAGAAGCACATCACCATTGACATAATTGAGGATTCCCTGAATTAGCAGCTTATATTGATGTTCAAACAAGTTACAATCAGCGAGCTCGGTGGGTCTCTACAGCTTTGAAATTCTCATATCAGCTTGTGTATCTTTCAGTTACAAGACAGGGCATCAGTAGCTTCAGAATAACTATTGCATGCATTCAAATGTCCAGAGACCAACATTTTCTCATCTTCTATAGCGATATTTATAGAAGAATGAAGAGGTGGGAGGATTTCCCTAGGGTCAAGTATTATCAATTATGCAATTAATGCAGTTCCTGGCCTTTGGGAACCAGGCAAGGCATAAGGTGGGAATATAATCATTTATAACTCTACTTCATAACTTTGTTTGTGTCATTCGAGGTCAAATGATTGAAAAGACCTGCTTCCCGACTGTTCTTCAACTTTCAGAATGGTTTTGCCGACAATTAGAGATAAGATTCTTTGATTTGCATTAATTGTTCGGCGATCTTTAATTTCTGCGAGGCTGCTGGTGTCCTTTGGAGCTATGGAGGGTTCAATTAGCCTCTTTTTATGGCGGTGGAGGCTTTCTCATCTTGACAGATGTCTTTGTCGTTCCAAAAACACCTTTAATTAACTTGAAATCTGTGTTTTGGTCTTCAAACGTCCTGTTTCTTTTATATTTTTTCTTCGGCACTGATACTCTTTAACGGTGCCCAATTTAACTAAATTTTCTGGTGTGCAGGGCTGTACAGGGTCTAATGGAATCAATGGGCCATGAGTTCATTGATCAAATGTAAATTTAAACCTTGTGAATGATTTTTAATTGATTGATCAGAGGCTAGAGGATTGTCACCCTCGGCTTCTGCATTCTTTCGAAAATAACGAAGAAACCTTCAAACCCTGTAAAACACAAAAAACAATTAAGAAATCCTGCATTTTTTTTTTGGGTTAACTGCTTCAGAGGCGTAGGAAGAGAGCAGGACCGCTGGATGGCATCATCCAACGGTGGAGATTAACCGAGAGGAGTTTTAAATGACGCGGGAGGAAGAATTAAACAGAACCGTCGATCGCGCGATGATCAATAGTGGGGATCGGTTTTAAAAACCCTTTTGTAGAGGCGGAGGGCGATGGAGTAATGTGGGAAAAGATCTGGGTTGTTTGATCCGGACACGTGGATGGTCCAGATTTAATCGGAGGATCGTAATCGGTGGGTCACACAAAGGGGATGTGATTGAAACTTGCGATGCGATTGAGCGTTGTCCATCCAATCAACAGGGAGATGGACGGCTAGGATTTGATCGGAGAAATTGCAATCGGGGCGTGGAAAAGGGGATGCGATTGAAACTTGCGATGCGATTGAGTGCTGTCTGTCCGATCAATAGGGAGATGGACGACTAGGATTTGATCGAAGCAATCGCAATCGGGGGCGCGGAAAAGGGGATGCGATTGAAACTTGCGATGTGATTGAGCGTTGTCCGTCCGATCAACAGGGAGATGGACGGCTAGGATTTGATCGAAGCAATCGCAATCAGGGGGCGCGGAAAAGGGGATGCGATTGAAACTTTGCGATTGTGCGCGGGCCGTTGATCAACTTTAAGATCAACGGTCAATATCTTTTCAAATTTGTACCGGCGGAAACCTTTACACTTTATGAAAAACCCAAAGTTTAAAAAGAAAGGTTTTTAATGGATCGGGGTGGAAATATTTATATACGAAATGGTCGGGCACCCGATTACGGGGCCTTTGGATATATGGAACACAATGGGCCCGAGGCTTTATATAAAAAAGGCACTGATCGCAATCGGAGTTTTGAAATGGCACAAAAGACATGCATACTTGAATCTTTCCGATGCGATTAGCGCTATAAGAGTTCGGCGCTTGGTTTTTATGACAAGGGCATATGGGGAAAGTGGTTTGGAAACTCAGCCCAAGGGGCTTAAACCCTTAATACAGAAATGGGTTTTTACACAGATTTTCAGTGGTTTTCAAAGGTTTCTGAGGGTTTCGACAGAGTTCAAAAGGAGTTTAAAAACCTGCAAAGGCAATTTTATGAAGGGAAAAATGAGGAAAATGGAAAACAAAGGAGTTTTATGGAGAAAAAAGGGAAACAAATGAAGTTTATTTTCAGAGAGGAGGAAAATAGTAGACAGGGATTTTGGAGCAGTCTTTCTCATGGAATTTTTAGCAAAATTTTGAGTTTCTGAGAAATAACAGTGAAAACCTCGAGACATGAACATGAGATCTTCCACAGGCTTCAAGAGATAACATTTGACCAGGAAACTGTTTCTTGAAGACTGAACCATGTTTTGGCCACCTTTTGGTAGAACAAATTTTATAGGTGCCCAATAGATGCCATTTTTTATCGATAGTTGGTGGGGTCGCTTATGTATCTGGCCAATACACGACCCGACATATGCTATGCTGTGAACCAGCTTTCACAAGCTAAGGTTAAGCCTACCAAGCTCTACTGGAAGGTAGGAAAGCATGTATTGAGATATCTCAGAGGCACATTGGGATATGGATTATGGTACAAATAGTCGGATGAGGTGAGGCTATGTGGCTTCACAGATGCAGATTGGGCAGGGAGCCCAACAGACAGAAAGAGCACATCTGGAGGGATTTTCAGTATTGGGTTGACATTAGTTTCTTGGTACAATAGGAAGCAGAGATCCGTGGCACTCAGTTCAGCAGAGGCCGAGTATATGGTAGCAAGTTTGGCTGCATGCGAGGCTATATGGATGAGGAAGATCCTGGTCAGGTTGTTCGGTTCACACTTAGATCCTACTGTGATTTATTGTGATAATCAGAGTTTCATCAAACTCTCAGTTAATCCATTATTTCATGATAGATCTAAACACATTGAAATCCAGTATCATCATATCAGAGATTGTGTGCAGCGGAAGATCATGTTACTTTCATATATTCCCACGGAGGATCACGATGCTGATATCTTGACGAAGGTGCTCACTAGGAGCAAATTCGAATACCACAGAGGCAGGATAGGGGTGGGAGATAATCCTTATCTTTTTTAGAGGGAGTGTTGAGATTGCAACAAGATGATGAGCTTAGTGGAAAGAATTTGCCTTCACTAAGTGGGTGATCCAGGTGGATAAAACAGGTACAAGTACGAGTGGCTTGAGTAAAAGGCTCAAAAATCAAAGTGTTCAAAATATTCTTGAACCAAGTTCATGTTGTAGATCTCGTCTTTCTGATTCCAACGACACAGACGGCACTCAATTCTGAGTCCGTATGAAGGAGTTATAAGCGGTCAAAGTTCCAGGTTGACTGGGTGACTGGACAGCCTTAAGGAAGGCAAAAATTAGACTTTTTTCCGACCACCGGATTCCGGCAAGCTCGGGCCAGATACCGGGAAAATTTGTGGCCTATATAAATTGCCTCCTACAGTCTAAAACCGAATTTTTAAAAAGGCACATTTTCTTTTATGTTAAACAAAAATATATTAAAAAAATGGGCAGTGGGCCATGACCCCCGCCGGACCCCACGCACCCGGGCAACCAAAACATATTAAATATATATATATATATGTTATATATATATCGGAGCCGGTGGGAGTCAAACCCACCACCGGTGGGTCTGCCGGTCCGCCCACGCGGTGGCTCCACATCCCGCGGTCAAAACATAACAAATTCAAACAAACCAAATATATGTGTTATAACGTATATGTTACACAACCCACCTTGTTATTAGTAAATTATGTGATATTACATTCCGACGAATTTAAAAATGGCGGAGGTGGTTGGGGCGGGCCACCCAATGCGGACCCGACCCCTCCACTTAGTAATAAATTCGAACGACAGGTTTTCAAAATTTAAATGGGGTGTTTACAAAAAAAATATTTCCGCCTTTATTTGGAGGGGTCGGGATTTGACCACCCGACCTCTGCCGTCATAATTTGGATCCTAACCACTAAGCCAAACATATTCTTTGGTAAATTCGCCCACTCGTTTTTATTCAAACTCAGATTTCTACAAGTGCGCAAAGGCCAAGGAGGAAGAAGATGGAGCACAAATTTTCTGAGTTTTAATGCTATTTTGCAGGCAAGCATGGGCACAGAATCTGAGGAGCATGCACGGATTTCTAGAGTTATTATTTTTTTATTGCAGGTCAAGTGGAACCATGAGCCAGAAAAGAGGCAGGTGGAACCTTGATTGAGCTCAATTTTCAAGAGGGTGAAATTTTGACTTTGTCCAAATGGGACATATTTTATGTCATTTCAGCACTACTCGACGCCACGATTCTGATGGCGTGCTCAGTTTATCCATCTGAGTTTTCGATTTTTTAGCCACTTTTGGAAGTGGGTTATGCCGGTGTCAGATTTCTGCATGTGAGCAGTCATTTTCACCTTTTTCGATGCTACAAGATTGATGGTGTTTTCAGATTCAGCCGCGGAGTTGCTCAGCCTTTAGCAAATGGCAGCATGAGGTATATGATGTGGATTCCATGTACTTCTTCATTTATTTCTCTTTGAGATGCATTATGTCTTGCAGATCCCTGTTGATACATGAGTTGTGGGATCTTGCTCTATGTTGTTATTGATGTACTTTTGGCTATGGATTTGTGTCATGTATGAGTCCCTTTTATGCTAGATTGGCGGGATGCTAAATTTCATATGTGTATTGTTGAGATCCCTTGTTTTCTACATGGCGGGATACTCTTATTTGCTACATGTCAGCTATGGTCATACTGATAGGAGTTTTTCTTTATGTATGAGAGTTCTGCAGTGGAATATCTCTTAAAGAAGTCAAGCCACTCCTGCGTGAGGGAAATTTTTCCTTGTATGTCATAGGAAAGCACATCCATGTACATCTTCTTCATACAACACATAATGCAGCGGCCTACACCATCTTGACACCGAGGCCCGAAGATGTAGTCCCTCCTGGACGAACTCCGTCATCAAACAACGTGTTCTTGTGATTGCTGATCTTGTTCATTTATGTCCCTCTTATTTACAGCTACAATTTTTCATTTCAGTTCTTTAACGTCTTAATTAAATGCAATTCTAATTATCAGCCGAAGTAAAAGGTCTTGGTTAAGGGGTATTAAGATTTTACCCTGGATCAAGTGGTATCAGAGCAGGTATTCTTACTGATTGGATTGCAGGCATGAACATTGAATGTTTGCTGAGTTGATCCATTGAGAGTGTCAAGGACATGTATGAAACCATGCTCAGGGTGTCTGAGAAAGCGGACATACTGTATGAAGCTTACGAAAAACAAGCAGCAGAGAACGAAGAATTGAAGACCCTCCTACATAAAGAGAAGGAGGACAAACAACAATTGCAGCTTCAGTTGCAAGCCACAACAGAAGCGTGGGAAGATTGGAAGCGCAAAAATGAAATTCTACAAGCAGATCATGATGCCTTGAAGGCATTCCTACATGAAGAGAAGGAGGAGAAGCAGCAGTTGCAGCTTCAGTTGCAAGCCACGACAGAGGCGTGGGAAGATTTGAAACGCAACAACGAAACTTTTCAGAGAGATCATGATGCCTTAAGAGCATTCCTACAGAAAGAGAAGGAGGAGACACAGTAGTTGTAGCTTCAGTTACAAGCCATGTCAGAGCCATTGACGGAAGTGAAGCGTGACGAAGGCTTACAACAACTTTCTTCATTTGTTTTGCAATCAACACCTAAGGTAAGCAGTGTTGATTTTTCTTCATTTTCTTCACATGTTATAATTTTAGTTGGAAGTGTGGAGATACCCATCATAGGTACCAGCATGAGGCTCCTCACTAAAATGGGGTACAGAGGAGGAGGACTTGGCATTCATGGCCAAGGCATAACCGAACCATTGGAGGTTGTGAAACGACCTCGTTATGCAGGTTTGGGGTACACTGGTGAAGGATGTTCGAAGGACATGAAGGGAAAACAGATAATGATGAACTCTCCAAGGAAGAGGAATGATAGGGAAACTTCTCCATCGTTCCACGGTAGTGCACGTTGCAGTGAAGGAACTGAGGTGAGCTTCCATCATCATGATCGCACTAGAGACCACACCAGAAGGTATACTAAGTCTCATTATTCTAGAGTGCATTTTGACTATAAGAATGTTGATAACCACGGTCGTAAAATATAGCATCGTAAAACTTGTTATTTTTTTGGTTTAAATAACCATGTGATTTCTCAGTGTTGGAAGAGGATGGCAGCGCAAAGGAGGAAGAGTCATGAAAAGCCTTCTCCCCAACAAGAAAAGAAATCAGTTAAGCAGGTTTGGAGGAAAAAGAACTTTTGCACCCATTGCGACCGAACTGGCCACCAAAGAGCCACATGCTGGAAACTTCATCCAGAGCAGCGCTGTAAAGAAAAAGAGCATGTGAATACACCAGTTGAAAGAGCTGATTGACAAGCAAGTTCGCCACAGGGAAATGATCCACTCGTTTTAATAAATGAGAAGTGGTTCTTCTAGATTTTTTTTTTCTAGAGATGTTAAGCTTGTCATGGCCATGCTTGTAAGTCATTTGTCACATTTTTATTATGAAAGTGATGATGTGTTTCCATCACTCGTTTAAGCGACCATGACATTTCTTTTTGGCTCGTGTGTTATATCTCTTTCATGTAAAAGTGATGATTTGTTTCCATCACTTTGAGATGTGACGATTATGTTTTGGTCATGTTCTATGAGTCGTCTAATGCATTTCTTTCATGTAAAAGTGATGAGGAGTTTTTCCATCACTTCGAAATGCGACGATGAGGTCTGATCTTGTAATTTTGTTGAGGTATGATTTCCATTTTACTGTAAGCTTGACCACCGAGTACATGTTATAAACTCGTGGCAAGTATGGAAATATCTGGGTCATTGTTGGTCACATTGAGAATGTAATGTTCATTGTAGCTTTAGGCAGGTGTGGGCATTCCAATTCCGAAGGAAAAAATTGAAGGAGTCTTCAAGGGATGTGCCTTTTTAGACATTTTCATTTCAGCAGTTGCAGGTGTTGGCTTTACATCTTGATTCCGAAGTACGTGAGGTGAAGGAGTCTTCAAGGGATGTGTCTTTTTAGAAATTTTCATTTCAGCAGTTGCAGGTGTTGGCTTTGCATCTTGATTCTGAAGTACGTGAGGTGAAGGAGTCTTCAAGAGATGTGCCTTTTCGGACATTTGCATTTCCGCAGTTGCAGGTGTTGTCTTTGCATCTTGATTCCGAAGTGCGCCAGGTGAAGGAGTCATGTGGGGATTTGCCTTTCAACGACATTTGCAGATAGTTGATGATAGGTAAAGCTTGATGCTTTTGGAGGACTAAAAGCTCCTCAGTGGGGAGGATTGATCCAGGTGGATAAAACAGGTACAAGTATGAGTGGCTTGAGTAAAAGACTCAAAAATAAAAGTGTTCAAAATATTCTCAAACCAGGTTCATGTTGTATATCTCATCTTTCTGATTCCAACGGCGCAGACGACACTCAATTCTGAGTCCGTATGAAGGAGTTATAAGCAGTCAAAGTTCCAAGTTGACTTGGTGACTAGACAGCCTTAAGGAAGGTGCAAATTCGAATTTTTCTGGCCACCGGATTCCGGCAAGCTCAGGCCATATTCCAGGAAAATTTGTGGCCTATTTAAATTGCCTCCTACGGTCTAAAACCGAATTTTAAAAAAGGCACATTTTGTTTTATGTTGAACAAAAATATATTAAAAAAATGGGCAGTGGGCCATGACCCCCGTCGGACCCCACGCACCCGGGCAAAAAAAATATATTAAATATATATATATATATATATATCGAAGTTGGTGGGAGTCGAACCCACAACTGGTGGGTCTGTCGGTCCGCCCACGCGACGGCTCCACATCCCGCGGTCAACACATAACAAATTCAAACAAACCAAATATATGTGTTATAACGTATATGTTACACAACCCACCTTGTTATTAGTAACGTATGTGATATTACATTCCGAAGAATTTAAAAATGGTGGAGGTGGTTGGGGCGGGCCGCCCAATGCGGACCCGACCCCTCCACTTAGTAATAAATTTGAACGACAGGTTTTAAAAATTTAAATGGGGTGTTCACAAAAAAAATATTTCCGCCTTTATTTGGAGGGTTGGGATTTGACCACCTGACCTCTGCCCTCATAATGTGGATCCTAACCACTAAGCCAAACATATTCTTTGGTAAATTCACCCACTCGTTTTTATTTAAACTCAGATTTCTGCAAGTGCGCAAAGGCCAAGGAGGACGAAGATGGAGCACGAATTTTCTGAGTTTTAATGCTATTTTGTAGCCAAGCATGGACACAGAATCTGAGGAGCGTGCGCGGATTTCTAGAGTTATTATTTTTTTATTGTAGGTCAAGTGGAACCATGAGCTAGAAAAGACGCAGGCAGAACCTTGATTGAGCTCAATTTTCAAGAGGGTGAAATTTTGAATTTGTCCAAATGGGACAAATTTTATGTCATTTTAGCACTACTCGATGCCACGATTCTGATGGTGTGCTCAATTTCTGCATCTGAGTTTTCAATTTTTTAGCCACTTTTGGAAGTGGGTTATGCCGGTGTTAGATTTCCGCATGTGAGCAGTCATTTTCACCTTTTTCGACGCTACAAGATTGATGGTGTTTTCAGATTCAGCCGCAGAGTTGCTCAGCCTTCAGCAAATGGTAGCATGAGGTATATGATGTGGATTCCATGCACTTCTTTATTTATTTCTCTTTGAGATGCATTATGTCTTGCAGATCCCTATTGATACATGAGTTGTGGGATCTTGCTTTGTGTTGTTATTGATGTACTTTCAGCTATGGATTTGTGTCATGTATGAGTCCCTTTTATGCCAGATTAGCGGGATGCTAAATTTCATATGTGTATTGTTGAGATCCCTTGTTTGCTACATGGCGGGATACTCTTATTTGCTACATGTCAGCTATGGTCATACTCATAGGAGTTTTTCTTTATGTATGAGAGTTCTGCAGTGGAATATCTCTTAAAGAAGTCCAGCCACTCCTGCGTGAGGGCAATTTTTCCTTGTATGTCATAGGAAAGCACATCCATGTACATCTTCTTCATACAACACATAATGCAGCGGTCTACACCATCTTGACACTGAGGCATGGAGATGTAGTCCCTCCTGGACGAACTCCGTCATCAAACAACGTGTTCTTATGATTGCTGATCTTGTTCATTTATGTCCCTCTTATTTACAGCTACAATTTTTCATTTCAGTTCTGTAACATCTTAATTAAATGCAATTCTAATTATCAGCCGAAGTAAAAGGTCTTGGTTAAGGGGTATTAAGATTTTACCCTGGATCAGTGGGCCCGCAGGCTATTTTTGGCGCAAAGTCTATTTTTAGACTATGTCTATTTTTAGACATATGGATCATGTTCTATGAGTTGCAGGATGATATTTGTGGATGGTTGGTCAAGTCAGGAAAAATAGATGGACTTCTATTTTTAGACATATTGGGCAGAATCTATTTTTAGATTGCCATTCTAAAAATAGATATGTCGAATATTATTAGCTCTTAATAATATTTTGACTATAAACATTATCTTATTCTCTTGGAGCACTTCAGTTAAGTGCACAGATGTTGCACAGGAGCTGACAGAAGGAATTATGCTATTCCTAAGGGTTAAGTGGAGCTATTGCATGGATACTTCAGTTAGAACTCATGTGACAGAGTTTGGTGGAGTTGATTGAGGGAGTTAATGGAGTTGTGTTCAGTTTAACTAATCTAAACATAGTTGAGCTATTTGTATCTAGTTTAACTAATTGATACAATTAGTGAGAGTGGTGTGAATTAATTATTAATTAATTCATTAATTATAAACTTGTTAATCAACTAGATAATACATCAGTTAACTTCAGTGCATGGATAGTTTCAGTGGAGACCAGTGCATAGATAGGTGAAAGAGCAGGTTAACTATCAGTTGTGACTATACTGTTGCATATTTGCAACAACCAGTGATTGGAGGATCCCATGAGGATTGCGTAGTACAAGCCAGGTGGTTCAATTTATTTAATGAGCCATCCTACAGCATTGATTACGCAATAGAGGCTGGCTATCAGGTGGCAGAGATTGGAGCGTGTGTTTTGCTAGATCTAGCTTGATTAGTGTGTAGTAATTGGAGGTTGTGTTGAGAGCTTGTGAGGAGCTTTGTACATTTATTGTTACATGATCTCCATGGCATATAATATAAATATATTTGGGGTTTTCAGCTTTAAGCTTTCCCATGAAACACTGTGTTCATATGTGTGAATTTTTATGGTTTTAATGTGTGCATGCAATTGATTTTATTTCCGCATGTAATGATCAATGGTAGAAGAGATTCTGTATTGTGCATGAAGCTAAAATAGTGTGTGATCAGGAGAATCTTGGTGAATAATATATCAGTTATTCAAATTTTCTACACCTAGAAAACTTAAAAAACTTTGATTTACAAAAAACTTTGATTTACCTAAAGATCTTAGAAAGGGAGTTTAAAATCACCATTTCTTGAGGCACTTGGTGAGTGGAGGAAAAAGTTAGGGTTACTTGGCGAACCAAGGTGTGAAAATAGAGGGCTTAGGAAAACAGAGATAAAGTGTTATAGGTAGAGGTGGCAAGCATAGTGAGAGTGAGGGACATCAGTCTATGATTTGGTCTTCTCGGAGTGATAGGATGGCCATGCCTTGACATAGTAGTAGGATAGTGAAAAATTTATCCTAAAGATAATGAAGGCAGTGAGATTTCTAGAACTCACAAGACTTCTATGAGTTTTGTTTCTAGAAATATTGGACAAGCATTTAGTCATCTAAATAGGTAAAAATTACTGATGACTAACAATGGCTCCACTTGGGGAGGGCAGCTCCTTTTCAGGAGGTGTCCAGAATTTCAAATCTCTTGGTTTATGAAGACTAATGCCTCATCCATTGGGTGTATTTTCTTCTTTTATTTTGTTGTTGCTTTCCTGAAGTAGTGATTTTAATAATCTGAAATAATGATTAGCTCAACTTCACTTCTACCTACCCAACCTACTTTCCTAACATTTTCTCTTCCTTGGGTGCACTTGAACTGGTAAACCCATTGACATCTTTTCTTTTTGAAAGAAAAGAAATAAACTATCTACTTCTACACTTATTTCTTCCAAGAGTTCAGATTATGCTAGTGAACTCTTCTTATTCTCTACCTAGTCTATTTTATTGTCAAGATTAAGCAGCATGACAGACTTCATTCTCTAAGCTATTTGACAAGAAATTTAAAGCATGAATTGAACTAGGATTAGACAATCTAATCCATCATGATTCATGGCATCAAGACAAACTGCACACAAACTTTATTTTAATAAGAAAAACAAACTAGAAGGCGTGAGGGCTATGTTTCATCATTTGCTAAGCATCCCTATCCTTCTCTTTGGTTCATATTTAAGCATGTGGAACCAGTATCTTTCATTCCTAATATATTTTCTTCGACAAGTCAAGCTTCAATGATTTGACCGGCATTCTTTCACTAACTTATCAACAATAAATTTAAAGCATGTTCAACCATGATTAGGCTAGATGACTGAACAAGAAATTCTTTTTGCACCAATAGTGGCATTTAGACTTGCACACTTTCAGTACTACTATTTTTTGGGTATGGGGTTGTACCTTGTTTTGAATCTACCCTCTTTTCTTTTATTTTCTATGTTTTTGTGTTTTTCTCTTTGTGGCGTTTTCTTCAAGCAATGGTATGTACAATGAGTGAAAAAATATAGCTAAGGATTTTTACAACAATGGTGCTTGAGCATCATGTCTTCAAAAGGATCTCCTAAATTTTTTTATCCATTCAGCTCTTGTAAATAGAAAACATAGTTACCTCCATTTGAAAACATGGTATAAGGATTATTCCAAGAGTTTTTAGAAAATCAATGATCTCCTTGGTGCTTCTTCTTTGACCCTTGCTTCTCAAATATGTTTGTGTCAAAGATCTTCCTTAAGTAGGCAAGGTATTCTTTATCATCTTTAAAACAAATGATGAAGTCATCCATGTGTACCATAGTGAAGAAATTGAAAACTGAAGGCATAGTTTTTCGGAAGGTGTCTCCAGCACTGTCTAGCCCAGGAAGTATTTGTTTAAACATGCAATTGTCCCAATTAGGAAACTTGAAAAAATATTTGAGCTGATTGATCTGAAGTGGTATCATCTGATGGTAACTTGAAAAAATACCATGCAATGATATTTGGTCAGAAGACCCTACCCTTTGTAAAGTATGACCTTTTTTGGTAAAAAGGTATTTTTTCTTTTGGAAGGGTTGATCCTGGTACCTAAAGTATATACAAAGCCTATGCCCTTTTGCCTTATTTCTAAGTGAACTCAAATTCTCAAGGTTTTCATGATTCTTTTTGAAAGGAGGGATTTTTACAACAATGTCTGTGTTACAAGGTTTTAGACTAGCCTTCCTACACACATTAGCATTTTGAAATTTTTTGCACAGTCTTGTATTTCTTTGTTTTTTGTGTAGTGATAAAATTTCAGACAACTTAATTATTTCAGGCTTCTTAAGTTTACTCATGCTATCTTCCTTTATATCAGCTTTAGAAAATATTTCTTTGGGATCTATAAAAATATTTGTGGGAATTGAAAATTTTTCTGAAAGGGAAAAATTCTTGGATGAAGAAGTATCTAGGTAAGGAAAAAACATAAGACTATCTTGTTCCAGATTCCCAAAGGTTTGTGTTTTGTGAGGGTATTTCATTTTTTTTGGATTAGAAAAAGGAGGAAGTTGTGTTTTTTGTGGTTTTTCCTTCCTTTGAGCAATCTGTTTCCTATTCTAAACTAGTTATTGTTTCCGACATTTCATTTTAAATTTGTAGAAAATCAAGTTCAGTTTTATTATCTTGTGGTGTTTCAGGGTCGTGATATTTTTAACCATCAAGCTCATCATAGAGGGATTGATCTGATTGTTGTAGTGTGCCTAGATATTCATGATCTTCATTCACTTGTTCATCAAGGTCATTTTCATTATAAAATATGAATGAGTCCAAGTCTGAATGAATGGAATAGATAGGGGTGTTTTTGGGTCTATCTAGGCTATTTACCATATACTTCATGTGAGATTCCCGATAGAGTATCCTTGTTTGGTTAAAAATTCGGATGGTAGCATAAGAAATGTCAATTTGGAGGTTCTCCATAAGCTTGGCTCCCCAAGATCGGGACAAAAGCATGCCATATTTGGGGAGAATGTCAGCCACTACTATGTCCATGACTAGGCTCTTAGCAGGGATTTGTGTCAGATTGACACATAAATCCTTGATTAGGCCCAAGCACTTAACCCTGCTTGAATCGAAGGAATACAGATATTTATAGGGCCTGGTTATTTATAGGCCCAATATTTCCATCACTACCTTTGGCATGTGGTTGTGAGAGGCACCAGAGTCAAGCATGGCATTATGCAGTATTTTGTCGTGTATGTTTAGGCTAACATAGAATGGGGGAATGGCTCCTTCTTGGTATTTTCCATCTACTTCGGGTCCAAACAATAGCTCTGGTTTGTCATCTATCAAATTCAGAGTATTGGTATCATTTCCTATGTTTAGAACTTTCAGAACTTGAGATTTGTACATATCCTGAGCTACTAGTTCAGTGAGAGGTATGGTTATTTTGATTTTAGCAATCTCTCCTTCAAAACTGAAAGGTACTTGAGTTTTGGACATATTTACATCAGTTTTATCAGCCATAAATTTTTCCACATTTTTAATTTGTTGATTCTGATTCGGGGCTTTGGTCAATAAATTTTTCTCATGGCCACTAGTAGAGGTACTAGGGCAGCTTGTGTCACCACTTGGTTGGCTAGTTTTGTCTTTGTTAGGATCAATTTTTTTTGGCCATGGTATTATTATTGTTTGTTGTTATTTTAAGAATGTTTTTGGGGGTTTTCTTAACAATAGTGTCTGAGTTGTTTTACTTGGAGTTGTCTTGGTTTTTCTTACTCCTAAGATCATATTGCCTATGGACTTCCATTATGGAGTTTTATAATCCCAATTCGTGGTATTCAGAATCTTCATAGCTTGTTTCATCTTGGTTTGAGGAGAAAAAACCTTGTTCTTATTCTGTGAGAAAAACATCACCCTCTCTATTAGAGCCTATTAAGTTTATATGCTTTTCATTTGGTTGTTCAATATCTCTTTCCCCTTCATCAGCATAGTTATCTTGGAAGGGTGGCCTGATTCGTTGATCATTTTCCCTTTGTCTGATTTTGGGTGGGTCTCTTCTAAAGTTCTGATTCTGGTTTCTGTTTTGGGGATTTGGTTGGTTGTACCTAGGGGGGTTTCTCTCATTTATGCTTATTCTCTCCATCATTCTTTCCATGGTTCTAAGTAGGTTTTCAATCTTGGAATCAAATGAAGAGGTTGAGGGCATGGTTTCATCTTTGTAGGTTACCCTCTTTTCTAATCTTAGCCTAGCTCTTTTTCGATTAAGTTGGCCTCTACACTTATAGCTCCCTTTTGCATGTATTCTAAAGTTAGGGGCTCTCTTTCTCTTAGCTGATAGGCCATGTCAGGGTCAAAACCATCTAGGAAATTACCTAAGGCTAGGCCAAGTGGAGGTTTCATGTTTGGTGGTAGTGCGTTATAAACACTATTGAACCTGGTGCAATAGTCTTGGACACTTTCCCCTGTGTTTCTTTTAAGATTGTTGTATTCTGAGAGGATTTGGAGAGGGTTTTTCTTAATCTCACATTTTTTTATGAAAGTTTGGTAAAGGGAAGGGAGATCATATATGTTGTTGGGAGTTAGGCTTTTGAACCATTTCTTAGCTTCTCCTCCTAGGCTTTGGGAAAACATCCTCATCTTCATGCTTTCCTCTTCTAATTCCATGTAGTCAAAAGCATCATTCATTCTATCTACATGCTATTTGGTAGTGGTAGATTTTTCCTGGGTGAAGTGTGGGATTTTGGATTGGTAATCATTTGGAAAATGTACCAATGGTTGTGATAACACAAGGGGTGCATACCAAGTTGCCATGATGGGAGCTAATTGTGGATTTAAAAGCGGAGGATTTGTGATATGAGATGGATTGGTTCACACAGTGAAGGTGTGAATGGGTGTGGCGGAAGAACTTGGACCAGTAAACTGATTCTAAGAAAACTTGGGGTGAAAGGAGCCAAAGTGGTTGAGAAGTTGGAAATCAGGTGGTGTGGAAGGAGAAACTTCTCTACTAGGACTCTGCTGCAAGTCTATGGGCTCAAGATCGATATGGTCGATTCTACTTTGTGACTTGGTTCTAAAAAGGTTTTTTGTATGGCGCAAGTCAAACTGGGGATCTTACAAGGCTGTAAGATGTTCAGGCACAAAGCTTGTTTTATGAATGGTCCTATTATTAGCTAAGTTTCCAGTTTCATAAGTTTTCCACAAGATCCTTTCTAGGTCATAAACTATAGTAGGAGGGTTTGGTTTCAGATGAGATCTAGTATTGATTCTTTGCGAAGCCAGATTTTAAATTCAAAATTTAGAGAGGCTGAAAGTTTTTAAGCTTTTTGTAAAGTTTACCTCTTTTATGTTTGCTAAACTCACACAGTATGAGACTAGGATTCTATACTTCCCAGGGTTGATTCGACACAATCCTATAGGGGTCTAGGGACACTAGTAAAGTTAGAAGGCCTACTGGAGGCTAGTGGAGTCGCTAGGTGGATATTTTTAGTTGTTTTGAAGATAATTTTCTATGGTCCACCACTAATACTGACAAAAAGCCAATCTAGAAATGTTTTGGAGTTTTCTGAGTTTCTATATGCAGCCCTAAGGTTTGTAAGAGTGTCATATAGCTAAGTCATCATTTTGCTAGGATGGTGAAAAAAATAGATTCTACTCTTAGGCTATCAATTAAGTTCTCTATGACTTGACGAAGGTTTTTGAAGTCCTAAGGGATACTTAGATTGTCACTAACATTAGAGGTTGCATTATGATCATCATTGTGTTGATGATAGTGATGAGGTGATTTACAAACCACATGATTTCAAAGTTCAACTGAGGGTTAAAAGAGTCTATAAGAGTTTTTAGGCTACTATGTACTCAATCCCACCGTAATCTCCATTATGTTACTGCCCCGTGATTTGGAAGATTGGTAAACAAAATGACAGGGTAACATCAAACCAATCTTTGGAGTCCTAAGACCTAGCCTTCCTGGACTCAGATAGGGCTCTCTCTATTATGTGAAGGATGTGAACTTGTTCGCTTTGGATGGTTGATTTTAGGCTAGTTGTGAAGTGCAGGTTTGTTGTTTGTTTTGTTTGGGGTAAGATGATCAAGTACGATAGGTGGAGTGAGAGGTTATCAAATCAATTGGGCTATGGAGTCTATGAAGTCATTGATATCTTGATAATTAATCGGGGTACATCACAGGGAAAATCTAGTGTAGTTAATGGATCTTTAAATTTTATGTATTAGGTGAAGTGGACATTAAGTTTGGAAACCAAGGTAGGGCAAAGGGCAGTTAAGAATCCTTTGTCAAATACCTATGAACAAAGAGATCTTAAATACTGATAAGCAAACTATACAGGGCATGAGGTAGGGCACACCATTTACTCAATAACATACTTTGAAACAAATACACATTCAAGATATACAATCCAGTGGAGCAAATGAAGTAAGACGACTTATCTAACTTCAATGATTGTAATTTCAAGATTTGAAAACATATAAGAGACAAATAGAATTAATAAATGAAGAGGGAACTCCTAAACATCATTCATTAAACTACAAAGAACTTTTAGGCAAAATGATAAGCATATACAAAAGGAAATATCGAAACAAGACCTCTTTGGCTTAACCTAATCAATCAATACATCAAAGAGAGATTTCAAGACAGAGTTTAGATAGCATAAAACAAGCAAGGCTTACCATGATTCATGTTTGTAAACTAGCATATTAATCCAATAATGAAATAGAAAAGCTTAGGTGGGCCTAAGGAGTAATGAAGAATTCTTTAAGCTAACCCAACAAAAGAAAACATGAAAACAATAGCTAACAGGAAGACTGAGGTGCCTCAAACAACATTTCTCATCCTATACTCTTCTGAGCTATTGCAATATAGAAATATGGGCATATGTAAAACAAGAAAAAACATGAACATATGAGAGATACATCACCAATAACTAAACTCAGGGATCTGTTGTACTATACAACAACCCTCCCTTTTTCTTAATTTTAGAATAAAATTCATTTAGAAATAGGGTCCCTTTTTCTTTTTTATAGAAATAAAAGAATTAGAAATAAAGATTCATTGTTTTGAAAAAGCTCATATTTGTTTGTATACAAACCAAATACAACATTCAAAACTTCCGACCCGATCAAATATAAAAGACCTTATCATAAAAAACAAGTCAAGTGTAAAAGTCCAATGAATAATAATAGCAATCGCATGATTGGAACACTTTTTAATAAGTTCTTTGCGGTCAATTTCAATTTCTCCAATGCGATGCGCGTTATTATTAAAAAAACACTTTTCAAAAGGAAAACAAACAATTGTTCATTTAAATGAGAAAAACTTTTATATGGTAGACCCCACCATCGGAAATCGGAGAAAGCCATTAACAATTATTTTCGATTCAAACTCCCCGATTGCGATCTATAACCATCTAATCGGAAATCGGAAAATTTTGCAATCGCAATCGGAAAATCAAGAAATATATATTATGATATTTATGTACCATTTGAAAACTTTCGATGCGATTGATACATGATATTTATTACGTTCGAATAATTCAAGATAGGTAAATATTATAATATTTCACAAAGCGTCAAATCTCCAATTGTACGTTGGTATTCAATAGCAAATCAAATGAATATTGGTTGATGATTCGGTTTTAAATACATGAGTGTGACCCAAAGAGAACATTTATGCGCTATACGAGACCAATAAATAATGAATCATGCATTCATAATCGTTCCTTTCAAGTTGCTTGTTTATCACGACTGAAAGTTTATTGTCTTGCAGAATCAAGGAACACTGAACCCTTTCATTCACAGACAAAGGGAAATAGTATCAAACATAGAAATGTCGAAGAGGGCGAGGAGAACCAAGACTGTTGTTCCTGTTAAGTTTGTTGAGACTCCTACAGTCTCAAAAGAGAAGCCAACAAAACTTAGATTAGTTACAGATACATCATGCCAAGGGCTCGGAAGAATGACGTGGGAAGGAGTTTATAATCTATTGAAGAAAGAAAACCCCAAAGTCACAGTGGAAAAGGCATCAGTTCCAGATGAAGATAGCTCAGATTCCGACTCTGAGATTACTGAAAAATCACTTGCAAATTCATTTCTACATCGAATTGCAGCCAGAGCAAGCATCATGCCTTATTATGATGTGATTCGATGGGTCATCGATACTGTGAAAATAAAGGACAGAATGTTTGTTTCAGCTTCTGGAGTGTCTTTTGGGTCGTTTAAAGCAAAAGACATTAAGGCAATGTATCATCTTCCTGATCCGCAGAAGGTTTATAACAAAGAATTTATCAAAGATTTTGCTGATAATAATAAAGTTCAATCTGATCCTATTAAATATTGGAGGAAAAATCCTGAGAAGCACAGAAATGAAGCATCCGGTATGTATTCAGTAGATTCCCTCTTACCTCCGTATTGCTATGCCGCTGCCATGATGTGTATATTATTTGGTAATGACAATTCTGCTAGGTTTTCTATACAAATGGTCCCATTAATCTTAGCTGTTGTCAATTCCGACATTATGGATTGGGCTGTTATTCTCTCTGATAGAATGGCTAATAGAATACTCGAGTACAGACAAGATAAAACCGCTGGAAATTCCACTCCTTTTTTCTTTTGTGCTTATATTCTAGACGCCCTTTGTTTTAATTTTGAGTTTCCCTTGTTAGGATGGAAATGGACTCCCAAAGATCCCACCCTGATTCATATATATCATAAACTTCTTTGGAAAGTTCATTTCCAAGATAATGTGTATAGAATATGTCATGGTTTCCTTATCCCTGTCTTTCAAACCATTTTCAATCGCTTCCCTCCTAGATTCTCAGACAAAGCTAAAGCTGACTTATCCTCAATAGGAGATTGGTTTGGAGAAGAAAATTTCACATACATCAAGATTTTTGGGAGTATCGTGGAACCCCATCTTCTCCCTCTTTTTGTTCCAGACAAACTTCTTGCTTAGGAAATCTCCTATCAATTAATAGTTGAAGGAATATCCAGAGCTCTAAACAATAGTAAGAAAAGAATGTGGCCTCCATTCCCATTCAATTGTGGTCAGTTTACTTTGAATGACTTCAAGCATGCAGAAAAGGAAGTCGCCAAAATAAAGGGTTGTAAATTTGCAACCATTCCAGGGAGATAGTATGATCCACGACAGATAGCTTTTAATGTTACTGCTTTAGTTTCGATTGCTCAATTTGAGCATGAACCAGATGAGTTTGATGATTTGTTTGTTTCGTTGAATAATTTTCCTCAAGTTTATGATTTAGCCAAGTCTAAATTCCAAAAGGAAGAAATGAATAAATTTTTGTTATTCAGAAGTCAAAGATTGTTGAGAGTTCCTCTAGACCAACTGAGAATTCCTATACAAGGGTCAGAGATATAGGGTACATCTGGAAAAACACCAGGAGAAACATCTGCCGGTAAATTCATTACACAATCGGTTATTAACCAGCCAACTGTACATACTGAAAAGGTGAGCACTGATGGCAAAACTGATGCTCAGAAAGGGAAAACTGATGGCAAATCCGATCGAAATACTGATCAGCAGTCCACAGCTCAAACAAAAGAAAAATGCACAAGTACTGATACTAATGTGCATAATCAAAAAGGAGAATCAGATAGCAAAACCATTGAGCAGGGAAAAAATACAGAGAAAACAAATACACAATCGGAAGGAAAAGAAAATACTGAGAAAATTATAGACTCTGCTGATCTTAATGTTTCTTCTCAATTGTTGAAACAATATGATCAATTTGCTCAGCAATTAGGACTGCAGGATAAAGATAAAGAGCAAGTAGAGAAGGATGTCGAAATCATTCCTAAACATCCTACAGGGCAGATTGTATTGAAGATTGAGGAGATCCATCCTTTGGATGTATTTTATAGCCCTAAACATAAGGCTTTTGTTAGAAAACAGAGAAAAAGAAGGAAGATAGATCAGGACATGTTTTCCACTCCACAGGAGGAGTTCATGAATATTGTCTACAAGAATACTAAAGTGAATCCATTTGAGGATCTCACTAAGTTGTCTCAATATGCAGGAGCATATAGTGCTGCAACAATAGATAAAGCTGCAGAAGTCTCTCAGTTGATGACACAAAAAGATCTCCATATAGCTTTTCTTGAAGAACAAGCCAATGAAAGTCAGCAAAAGATTTCTCAATTGGAACAACGATTACAGGATCAAGAACTCAAATCTAAAGAGTTAGAAGAACAACTTACTACAGAAAAGAAGAAAGTTGATGAGAAAGTTTTAGGCAAACAACAACAATTAAATCAAGAAATTTCCAAGTTACAAGATTTATTGCAAAGTGAGAAGAATGCAAAGATCGTACAGGAAAAATAATTTCAAGCAGCTTTAGAGAGGTTCAAAGATTTCCATAAATTAAGTGAATTCAAATCAGAAGCTCTTGAAGTTAATAAACTTCTGTCTAAGCAATTAAATGAATTTTGTACAAAATTAACACAGGCAGAACCATTTTGTGATATTACATCATCCTTGATCCAGAACATTATTACTCTCAGGCAAGAAATTGATGATGCTGATGAAAATATTTCTGAATTTCTTACTTGGCAAGATACGGAAAAAGGAAGAGAAGCTAATCTTCCTAGGATAGAAGAAAGACATAAAGAAATCTTGTTTACAGAATGGGAACATCAGATAATGAAAGCCGAGAGAGCAATATCAAGAGCTAGGAACATGATGAGTAATATCACGCAATTTATCAATGACAGCTTGTATTCAATCAATCTCATTTCAGACTATGTTCTTGGTAGTTTGCCTAAAGTGAAAGAAACCGAAAACAGATGGAAAGAAGAAATGATGAATAAAAGTCAACAAATCAACAAACTTCAAGCAATATCTTGGGACAATATGTGGAATTATTTAATTAAGCCAAACAATCAACAAATGGCTATTAAATTCCTTTCAAATATTGTTGATTGTTTAATTCCAGAATTTTCCGATGCCACGTATGCTGGACAGTTACATTCCGAGATGAGTCATCCACCGAGGCTCCAAGATATGCTGAAAATTTGCAACTTGGCTACATCAAGCGAGAAAGAAAAGCAATGAATCAGTTTCATTTTTAAGATAGTATTTCTGTTTTTAATTTGATAGATTGTAGCAGTAGTAGTAGGATTCTGTTTTTATGTAATTTCTTATTTAAATCCCTCTCATGCATTTAGAGAAGGGATCCAGAGTTGTAATATTTTTGACTTGGAGCTTACATTTCTGTACTCCATTACCTCTTATATTTTATAAAGGATCACATCTGGTGATTTTGTGCTGAAATTATCTTTGAAGTGTTGCATTTCTATACCTTTGGATTTGATTTTACATTAGAGTTACTGGATTAGAGTATCAGATTTCATTTGAAAATCTTCAAGATGAATGAGGTATTTCTATCTGTTCACTGTTGATTTCCTTTGTCATATGATATTCGCTTTAAAATTTGCTATCATTTATATATATTTGGTTCTCATAACGTTTCTTTTTATATATCATTTCTGAGTATAATTGAAATTTTATCTTTCATAAGCATATATAGATGGTATACAATGATGAATGCAATATGCTAATATAACTCTGTTTAATTTCTTAAACAGAGTTATCTTTATTCGTTTATGCACATTTCAATTTAAATAATAATACATTTTCATGATTATTGTTAAATTGGAACAATCTTAAGTTGTATTCACTTATAATTACCCGGGTTAGTGTTAGAATTTCTTTATCAGCATTTAGTTTAATTAGATAGTTTTATTTCAGTTAATTTAGTCCCATTTCCACTCATCCAAATCAACCCATCACCAACCCATTTAGTTATAAGGAAACTGGTCCTTTAAATCCAGTCGGAGCCACCATACCAAACGAAAAAGGAGCTGTCCTAAGGTCCCGACCGGGTGGTTTTCCCCAATGTTTGAAGCAGAGATTTTCTAGGCTTCAACATTTTTGGCGCTAGAAGGAGGGCATGAGCTATGAATGGCAAGTAAATCTTTACCCACAAGCCATTCTGAGAGCAAAACACCCTCATCAACTTCTTCAATTTCTTTTGAAATACAAAATCCTATAGAAGAAATTGCGAAGAATATTCATACACCCACTACCAAAATCTCAAAACATTCAGACAATCAAAATCCTGAGTCTCCTGAAGTTCAAGATTTAATTCATAAATTGAAAGGATTCTCATTATCTCTAGAAGATTCTGAAAGATCTAAAGGTAGTGTAACCTCAAAATTTGTTTATTCGAAACCTCTTACTAGGCTTCAAAGTGAAAAACTTGGTATTTCTCCGAAAGAATTCCCTTTACCTAGTAGAGTCAAGAAAAGAAAAACTCAATCAGAATCAGGAAGTGATATAAGTTCAACATCTAATATTCAAATATCTGTTTCCGAAATCCCAACTCAACAAAGTACAATTGTTTCCACATAATCTCCTCAATCATCATCTGCTCAATCATCATCAATCTCAACATCATCTATTCCAACAACTTCTATTCAAACACCACCAGTTTCTACTACTCCTCCAATAGTTGTTCCAATAATGGCTAGACCATGGGCTACTCCAGGGTCAGTCAACATGGCTACACCTTTACATGATTTACCAGACAATCCTGGAAAATGGCTTCCAAAATTTAGTCCAGATATTAACATTCAAGCTGAAGAACATATCAATAACTTTATGCTGGCTGTAAATTTGAATGGAGTCACACATGAAGATTTTGTAGTCAGACTATTCCCTTATACTCTTCAAGGAGCAGCAAGATCATGGTACTTTTCATTACCTTCGGGATCCATAACAAATTGGGCCATTTTTGCAGATCATTTTTTGACCAAATTTGGAGATGACCGATCAATAGCTACTTTACTCAATGACCTCTCAAATTTGAAGATAGAACCCAAAGAGCCCATTAAAGATTTCAACACTATATTCAACAAACTCTTGAACAAAATCCACACAGATTCACAGCCTAGTGAACAAGTCAGAAGTGAATGGTATATAACTGTCTTACCATCAAACATAACAATTTTTGTAGATAGAGCTGCAAAACCTACATTAGCCGAGAATATGAAAGAGGCTATTGCAGTAGAAAAACGAATTATTTCTCTAGAAAAGAAAAATTCTATTGAGGAAAGGAAATCAAAGAAATTCAGCTTCAAAGATGATTCAAAGAAAAAGGCCAAAGATCCATATGACATGGAAGGTTTACAAAAAGTTCTTAAAACCATGTCAAATGAAATGGTTGAAATTAAAAAACAAGTAGCTGAAACTTCTACCAAGAAACCATTCCGAAATTTCAGAAGAAACCAAGTTGAATCTAAACCTCCTAATGCAATCTCTAATGCAGAATCAGAAGAAGAGGAAGAAGAAGAAGATACATCTATAGTATCAGATGAGGAAGATGAGAATGAAGAAATCACTGAATTGAATGGAATGTGGGATTTTATTCTCCCTAATTCTGATAGTGAAGAAGCTATGCCTGTAAGTACTAGGAGTAAATCTATATCGGAACCAGTTCAAACAGTTCCTAAAAAGAAAATTACAACTCCAAGTACCAAAGAAAAATCCCCTGTAAAGAAAAATTCTCCATTACTTACTCAAAATCAGCCATCATCTTCTAATCCTCCCACATCAACAACAAAGACTTTAGTGGTGTCAGATCCTTTGGAATACAACATTGTCGAAGACATGAAAAAGATTAAAGCCAACATTTCCTTACATGAACTCAGCAAACTAAAACACCAGCAAAAGTTGTTATTGAAATAATTAAACGCTACACCAATTGCTCCTTTACCAAGTGGTGTAGTTGCAAAAGCAGCTAGGGGAGCTGGTAAGCCACCAGATAAGGTAGATGCTACTGATACTGTGCTCATTGGAGAAAAGTCAAATTCTCAAACTCCTCCTTTTCTTTTAACTTATGAGATGTACAATAAAAATCTGCACAATTGTTTGATTGATTCTGGAGCCTCCTCTAATATAATGCCTACTTTTGTCTGTGCCAAATTGAATATCGAACCACAGAAGTTAGCAGTTCATATCGTTCAATTGGATCGCTCTAAAGTTCAAGTTGTAGGAGAAATCAATTCAGTTACTATCAGATTAGCTTCTGATCCTAGGATTGTCCAAAGAATTGATATTTTGATTGCTAATATTCCTGAATTCTATGGATTAATCTTAAGCATGGACTGGTCTGCGAAACTTAATGGTTATATCTCAACTGATTATTCACATATGTGGCTTCCCTACAAAGGGAAACCAAATCAAATCAAAATTGAACGAGAAAAACATATGACGCACACTGTCACTGAATTCGAGCAACCTAATGAGCCTGTGGCATTCAACAACAATATTCTTGGAGGTTATTCTGCTGAATCATTTCTGGGAAACTTCGAAGCACCTCAATCACCTTTTCTGTAAATACTTTCGTTTCTCAAATAGAAAATTTTTCACAATCTGATTCTTCCAGAATTGTAAATATTTCTGATTTAATTGTAGATAAGACAATAGATAAATATTTATTTTGGTCGTTATATTTTGATGGATCAAAGTCTAGTGATGGAGCTGGAGCTAGATGCATCTTAATTGATCCAGATGGAGAGAAAACCATGCTGTCATGTAGGTTAGAATTTGAGTGTACTAACAATACCGCAGAATATGAAGCCTTGGTTCAAGACTTTATAAAGCTATAGGGTTAGATGTTAAATACTTGAAAGTCTTTGGTGATTCCGAAATTGTCATAAAACAAGTTAGGAATACTATTCATTGCCTTTCAGGACATCTTAAACACTATAAAACCCTAGTACAAGATCTCACCACTCATTTTTTAGCATTCAATATTTCTCCTATTCCTAGGAATCAGAATACATCAGCTGATTTGTTAGCTAATGTTGCATCTAAACTCCTACCTGCTGAAGATTGCAGTCCTGATAGATTTTCTGTAGAATTAATTTTTCGTCCATCTGTCCCAGATAATGTTACAAATTGGAGAGTATTCTATCATGATCAAGATATTTTAAATTTCATGACCTCAGAGAAATCATATGATGAGCAAATTATTGATGAGAATGATCATGATTTACAAATTTCTTCAAAGGGTATTGAAAATCCCATTCCGAAATCTGTTGTTGAATTAGAGGATTTATATGACATTAAAGATAGATTCAAGAAAGTCACTAATGCTAAACTTCAAAGTTCCACTTTGAAGTTTGAATTAGTAAATCTTGGTTCTGATTCTAAACCTCAAAATGTTAACTTAGGACTCAATTTAACACCAGAGGAAAGGAATGCATTCATTAAACTTCTGAACAAGTATAAAAATGTTTTTTCTTGGAATTATGATGATTTAAAAATGTATGATACTTCGGTTATTCAACACACAATTCCAATGCTTCCTGATATTAAACCTGTTCAACAGAAGTTGAAAAAGATTCATCCAAATCTCAAAATTCAAATCAAATTAGAACTTAATAAACTTTTAAAAGCCAAAATCATTTTTCCAATCAGGCACTCCAATTGGGTTTCCAATATGGTACATATAAGGAAGAAGAATGGTGATATAAGAATCTGTATTGATTTCAGAAATTTAAACAAGGCATGTTTAAAAGACAATTTCCCATTGCCAACCATGGAACAGATACTTCAAAAGGTAGCTGGTTCTGAACTTATGTCCTTTCTCGATGGATTTTCAGGCTATAATCAAGTTTTAGTTCATCCGGATGACAGATTGAAAACAACTTTCAGAACAAAATGGGGAACTTATGCTTATCAGAAAATGCCTTTTGGTCTAATAAATGCAGGAGCAACTTTTCAAAGAGCCATGGACATAGCATTTAAAGGTCTGATCAATAAATCAGTTGTTTTCTATCTTGATGACATAACAGTATTTTCAAAAAAGAGAACCAATCATCTACATGATTTAAAGCAAATATTTGAAAGATGTAGAAGGTTTGGTATTTCCTTAAATCCAAAGAAATATTTCTTTGCTTTGGATGAAGGAAAAATCTTAGGATTTGTTGTGTCAAAAGATGGTATATATATTGATCCAGATAGAGTGAAAGAAATTTCTGATATTTCTTTACCTCATAATAAAAAATCCATGCAATCATTTCTTGGACA
This sequence comes from Pinus albicaulis, assembly GCA_034641835.2. Classification (NCBI taxonomy): domain Eukaryota; kingdom Viridiplantae; phylum Streptophyta; class Pinopsida; order Pinales; family Pinaceae; genus Pinus; species Pinus albicaulis. Next base: position 628,412,611 of record CM076576.1, on the reverse strand, counting down.
GATCAATTTTGTTAAAAGATTCATTCCTGATTTTTCTTTTATTGTTTTACCTATGCAAAATATGATCAAGAATAATTCAGTATTCAAATGGGGGCATAAAGAGAAAGAATCCTTTGAGGCAATCAAGCAAGCGATCATCAATGCACCAGCATTGAATACCCCGAATTTTTCTAAAGATTTTACTTTGTATACTCTGGCCACCGAAACATCCTATGCAGCTGTTTTAACACAACTCAATGATCAAGAAATCGAAGCACCAATTTATTTCTTTAGCTCAAATCTGCAAGGAGCTAAGCTTGATTATTCCGATGTTGAAAAAAAAGCCTTTGCTGTGTTTAAATCAATCAAACATTTCAGACCTTTTCTCTTGAAAACACATACAAAAATCATTGTCCCATTCTCTGCAGTGAGGCAATTATTAATTCAAAAAGAAGTAGGAGAAAAGAGAGCTAACTGGGTAACAGCCTTACAAGAATATGATATTGATATTAAACCAGCTAAGATTGTTAGAGGACAAGGTTTTTGCAGATTATTGGCAGGAGCTCATAACATACCAAAAAATCAAGATTCAAATCAAGATATTCAAGTAAGTCAGATAAGTGTTACAGATTCTGAATCTCAGTATGCTGATCTTATCTATTACTTGAAAAATGGGTATGCTCCTTCTAATCTCAGCTATAAGAGTAAACGCGCTTTAAGGTTAAAGGCTATTAAATATGAGATCATTGATAATGTGTTATTTAGGAAAAATTGTGATTCAATCTTATTAAGATGTCTTGAAAAGACTGAAGCTGAAAAGGTTTTGCAGGAATTGCATGATGGACCAGCAGGAGGTCATTTTGAAGGTGATACCACAGCTCACAAAATAATTCGTGCCGGTTATTACTAGCCTACCCTTTTTAAAGATACACATGACTATGTAAGGAAGTGCAGAATTTTCCAAACTGCAAGTGGAAGACAAAGGAAACCAGCTTTTCCTTTGCAACCAGTGAGTATTGAGAAACCATTTGAACAATGGGGGCTTGACATTATTGGTGAGATAGTACCTCATTCTTCCAAACAGCACAAGTACATCCTTACTGCAACTGATTACTTTACGAAATGGGTAGAAGCAATCCCTTTGAAGGTAGCCAATTCTGATGCAATTATTGATTTCATAGATCAATTCATCATAACCAGGTTTGGTGTACCTCAAGCTCTTGTCTTTGATAATGCATCTTATTTTTCTGGAAATAGTTTAATAGAATTTGTAGTCAAAAGAGGTTTTAAACTAAAATATTCAGCAAATTATTATCCACAAGGTAATGGTTTGGCTGAATCCACTAACAAAAATCTTATCAAAATCATTAAAGGGACTATTGATCAAAATCAAAAGAATTGGCACAAGTCTTTAATCTTTGCATTATGGGCTGATCGTATCACTGAAAAAGCTTCAATAGGAACTTCACCTTTCAATTTAGTTTATGGAAAAGAAGCTGTGATACCATCAAATTTAACTCTTCCATCATTAGCCCTAGTGCAATTTATTGAAGAAAATACTTCTTCATCCATTCAATTGAGATATGATCAAATCCTTAAACTAGAATAAGATAGAGATAAAGCTAAAATTATTCATGAAAAACATCAACAGCTTGTAAAATCTTCTTTTGATGCAAGTTCTACTGGCTAAAAAATTTTGTCAATTGGTGATCTTGTTCTGAAATGGGATAAAGCACATGAAGAAAAAGGTAAGCATACCAAGTTTCAGAAAATGTGGCTTGGACCATTTCAGATCGTTGAAAAGATAGGCTCAAATACATTCATACTCCAAGATCTAACAGGTAAGAGAGAATCTCTTCCTGTAAACGGGCTTATCTTGAAGAAATTCTTTTCATAAGGAGGTAACCCCTTCTTAAACTGTACATATTCCTTTCTGCAAAGTTTTTAATTGTTTTTGCAAATAAAGGTTGTTAATGAGTCTCTAATTGACTGTTTACTTGTTAGAAAAATTCTTAGGAGGAATATTATAAATATTTATTTTGTGTAAATAAGAATTTTTAAAGAAATGATCATAGTCTTTTGATAGTTTTAAATAAAATGTTAAACTTTGAAAGATTATTCCAATTATTTGCATGATATTTTTAAAACTTGAGGGAAATGTAAATCATTATAAGTTTATTAAGCAGAGAAAGGTTATCTATAAAAGTAAAGATTATTCAAGTCTTGGTACTTAAAAAACTCTGAAAATTGTCATCCATTGATTCTTAAGGATAAAACTATTTCACCCCATCCATTTAGGTTGTGATTTTTTTAGAATGTAATTCTAAGAAATTATGTAAAAAAAATTTAAGAGATAAGAGGTCTCATCATGAGCCGACTTACCATATTCATAAGAAGTAATGAAACTGACATTACCAATACTGCACATCAAAACAGGGTAATGGCTTATAAATATAATGTTGGCAATATGATGCAGAGAGTTGTCCTTGATGGCAACCCACTTGATGAAGATGATGGCAACCTACTTGATGAAGTTGTGCTAAATCTATGATGAAAAGAGTATGTCTCAAGGCATACGCAGATTTTTCTAGGAGAAGTCGCGTATGCACGCGGAAAACAACGTACCAAGTAGCGTATGGGAAAAAGCGCTCATAAAGTGCAAAACCAGGGGTAACCACCATGGTATTGACCCATTGTATTGAGTGATGATTCGTCTAAATGACCCCGTCCAGGAATACCATCGGAAGTAATGTGGTTTTGGCTCATGGTATTGAAAAAGGGTAAACCTATATAAAGAGAAGAAATTCATTGTGAAAATCATGAGTGTGGGAGCAACATGTCTGAGCTTGAATGAATACTTCTCTCTGAAGTATATCTGAATGGAAAGGGTTACAGTTGAATGATAGATCTGAATGCATGAAGCACCTATGAAGAAAATGATGAAGAAGGGAATCTAGATCTGAAATGTATTTGTATTTGCTACATCTGTTTATGGAATGATTAGATCTGAGAGGAGGCGAACATCTGTCTGACATAAAGGGTAAAATCTGTGTGATGTATCTGTTCTAAGGAATTGCAATGACCTAAATGTCTGAAGAACCATATGCTAGTTTGTTGCAGAAGAAGTGTGTATATACGCGGCTTCGCTGAAGATAAAGCGCGTATGCACAGTGAAATTAGCTCTATAATATGTACAGAAGTATACACGGGTTTGTATGGTAGAAGGCGCGTATATACGCAGGATCAGTGAAAGGAAAGAGCGTATGCAAACTAGGGTTTGCTGAAGCATGGGGTATGAAATGTCTGATCTGTTCTATTATGTTGCTGCTATCTGTATTCTACAGTTCTGAGTTGTCTGTATCAGTTTGGTTGTATGATTGAGCTTAAATGTGTGGAGTGGGTCCAGTCTGAAAATATGATGAAACAAGGCCTTCAAGTTGTGCTCTATTGAAGTTGTTTGGATCCAGTGTGAAAATTGATGAAACGTGGTCCATAGAGGTGCTGAGGGTTGTAGCCTTCAGTCAGGGGGTTGTAGCTCCCTTCCAGGTAAGGCTGGTGAACGAGATCAGGGGGTCGTAGCTCCCTTCTAAGAAAGTCTAGTAAACAAGAGCAGGGGGTCGTAGCTCCCTTCCAGGAGAGGCTGGTAAACGAGCGCAGGTGGGTGCCTACGTGCTGGTAGGAGGCTGCGCCAGCACATATGTTGTAAGATGTTTTCTCTATAATAAATTTTGAAAGCTGAGCAACTGCAGTGGTGGTTTTCTCCCGACTTGGGTTTCCACCTAAAATCCTGGTGTTCATGTGTGATGCTTATGTGTGATGTTTTATTATGTTCTTACTGCACATGTTTACTATTTATTGAACATCTAATGAATAAATGATAGAATGATATAAGTGAAGAATTAATGGCATAATTAGATCTCTGTGTATACGCGAGTTTATGAAGGATATCCGCGTGTATATGCTAGTTGGTTTCAGAAAAGTCGCGTATGGATTTTAGAGAGTGAAAAAGTAAAAAGTTTGATAAAGTCCTAAATACTGATTCACCCCCCCCCCCCCCTCTCAGTATTTTTCCCAACAATTGGTATCAAAGCAGGTCTTTCTGCAAAAGCTTGATCGCTTGAAGGAGATCCGTCACAATGGGAAATCATGAAGGAGTAATGTCTCTAAAGCCACCTCTATTCAATGGAAGCAATATGATATTCTAGAAGGTACGAACAAAAGCATATCTGCAAAGTCTTGGTGCAGAAGTATGGGCAATCGTGGAAGAAGCTTATCAATATCCGGCAAGTATTCCTACTGATGCGGCTGAAAGAAAGAAGTATGAAATCAATGCCAAAGCAGTGAATGTCTTATTAGGAAGCATGTCTGAACCATAATTTGCTAAAGTGATGCAGCTAAATTCAACAAAAGAAATATGGGACAAAATCATTCTGAGCTATGAAGGAGATACAAAGGTAAAAAGTGCAAAACTCCAAACTCTCAGAATTGAATATGAAAATTTAAGGATGCATAGTGATGAAATTATTGCCAGTTTCTTTTTACGTCTAGATGATATTGTAAATCGAATGAGAAATTTGGGTGAAACCATGGCCGATACTACTCTGGTTGAAAAAGTCTTAAGATCTTTGACTTCAAAATTTGACTCTAAAGTTTCAGCTATTGAAGAAAGGCAAGATCTACAAACTCTTACTGTTGTTCAATTACATGGTATCCTGACTGCTTTTGAAATGAGACAAGGAGGTCCTTCTCAAATCAAAGAAGTTGCCTTTAAGGCGTCTGCAAAAGGAAAAGAAAAGGAAATTTTCAAGGAATCCAGCTATATATTTGAAGAAGAAGAAGAAGCAAATTTTGTGAGAAGACTCCAGCTAGGAACCGGAAGGTTCAAAGGTAAGCTTCCTTTCAAATGTTTTGATTGTGGAAGAGTTGGTCATTATGCTGCAAAGTGTCCTTATAAAGAAAAATCTGCTAAAGGAAAAGAAGTAGTAAGAAGGAATCGATCTAGCACAAGAAAAAGTTACTATATTAATGAAGACAGTGATGGGTTATCTGATAGTGAGGAAGAATGTGAACAAGATATCAAACTGCTCATGGCAAAAGAATCTAGAGAAGAAAAGGATACTTTTGTGGATGCTCTGGAAGACAATGATTTTCTTGAAGAAAACAATCAACTCAAAGTAAGCCTAGAAGAAAAGAACATAATCATAGAGACTCTTGAAAATCAGCTTGAAGCAAAGGAGAAACGCATTGATGAATTGGAGTGTGAAGTAGTAAGTCTAAGAAAAGATAATGAGAAAGTAAAAACTCTCAATCTTAGATTTGCTAAAGGTTCAGAAACCTTAGATGAGATTATCAAGATACAACGGTCTCCTCTTATAAAAACAGGTCTTGGATATACTGGGGAATCTTCCCAGACTTCAGCACCAAATTATCTGAAAGCAGCCACAGCTGGTTCTCTACATTTAGCCACTCAACAAGGGAACAAAGGATACTTACAGGTAAAGCACGATCATCTCAATTCAAGGAACACTAACAGGGAGATCTTTCAAAGAAGCTACAACCAACAGGTAAATTCAAATATAATATTTCATGATCGCAGAAATTTCTACTTCAATGGACAATGTTTCTCATGTCACAACTTTGGTCATAAAGTTGTTCAATGTGTTGCATATAAAACCATCATGACAAGAGAAGCAAGAAAGAAAAGGATGAATATTGAACCAAAGAAGAACACCTATAACAACTTTTCTCCTCTTCAAAACGAAGTTGAATGTACTTATTGCAATAACTTTGGTCATGAAGAATCTGAATGCAGGAGCAAGGTCCAACCAAAAGAACATGTTCCCTCAAGCTCTAAAGTGTGGAAAAAGAAAGAAATACAGGTTGAAAATTGTGGGATAGCGTTATTTGCAGAAGGTGAAGAAAATCAATGGTACATTGATAGTGGGTGCTCAAGACACATGACAGGTGACAAAAGAAAACTTCTTGCATATAATGCTCTAGAAAAGGAAAAGAAAGTTACATTTGGAAATGATACTCTTGTTGTAATTAAAGGAAAAGGGTCAGTGTTTCTAAAAGAAAAGGTGAAGGCTAATGATGTCATGTATGTGGATGGATTAAGGCATAACCTGTTAAGTGTAAGTCAAATGTGTGATCAAGGAACAGAAGTGGTCTTTAGTTCAAAAGAATGTGTGGTTCGTGATCTTGATACAGGTAAAATCATTATAAAAGGAAAAAGAAATCCAAGCAACTTGTATGTACTGAACGGCATAGATCAATGTTAATTGAGAAATTCTTCATAAAATTGGCTATGGCATAGAAGGCTGGGGCATCTGAGCTTCTCTCAAATCAACAAAGCAAGCAGACTTCAAGCTGTTCGTGGTCTTCCCAATATTAATCTACCAAAAAGTATCATATGCAAATCTTGTCAATTCGGTAAGCAGACCAGAGTACGATTTAATGCCAAAGAAGGATCATCAAGTAAGCCTCTTGAACTCATTCATACTGACATATGTGGACCTATGAGGAAAAATTCACCACATGGGGAAGAATACTATATCTTATTTATTGATGATTACTCTAGAATGTGTTGGATCGGGTTCATTAAACACAAAGATGAAGCATTTGAAAAATTTCAGATCTTCAAAGCATTGGTAGAAAATGAATTAGATCTAAAAATCAAGTGTCTTAGATCTGATCGAGGAGGATAATATACATCAAATGAATTCTTTGAATTTTGTGAACAACATGGCATAACAAGACAGTTCTCTGTAGCAAGCACTCCTCAACAAAATGGCGTAGCAGAAAGAATGAATAGAACAATTCAACAAATGGCTAGAGCTATGCTTGATGATTCTGGAACTCCTGACATGTTCTGGGGTGAAGCAGCACATACAATAGCTAACATTCTCAACAAGGCTCATGTTCGGGTAAATAGTGACAAAACTCCATATGAACTCTGGTATGGTAATTCTCCCTCTGTGAAGCATTTTAGAGTTTTTGGAAGTAAATGCTTTATCAAAAATAATGATGAAAAGCTTGGCAAGTTTGAACCTATATCAGATGAAGGGATATTTCTTGGTTACTCATCTACAATCAAAGCATACAAATGTTACAATAAAAGGCTTCGAAAGATTGTTGAATGTATTGATGTTGTTATTGATGAGTCTCCTGCAGCTCCTAAAGAAGAAAAACAAACAACAAAAGAAGATGATGGTGACTTATGTCCTTCTACATCAAATAGAAATGATATAGACAGTGGATCCAATGAAGAACTTGAAGATGATCTATCTGGAAAAGCTCCATCCAGATATGTTCAAAAGAATCATCCTGAATCTCAAATTTTGGGAGACAAGGAATCAGGTGTACGAACAAGGAGAACTCTTGTGGGATCTTCTAGTCATATGGCACTTCTATCCACAATTGAACCACACAATGTCAATCAAGCTAGCAAAAATGAAAGTTGGAAGCAAGCCATGAATGAAGAGCTTGATCAAATTGAAAAGAATGACACTTGGGAATTGGTACCAAGACCACATGATAAAAATGTCATTGGAACTAAATGGATTTTCAAGAACAAGTTAAATGAGAATGGGGGTGTTGTAAGAAACAAAGCTAGATTGGTTTGCAAAGGGTATACTCAACAATAAGGTATAGACTTTGAAGAAACTTTTGCTCCCGTAGCTAGACTTGAAGCCATCAGAATGTTTCTTTCTTTTTCAAGTTATCAACAAATCAAAGTCTATCAAATGGATGTTAAATCTGCTTTTCTTAATGGTGATCTAGAAGAAGAAGTATATATAGAACAACCAAAAGGATTCATTTTGGGAAATGATGAAAATCTTGTTTGTAGACTTAAAAAGGCTCTATATGGTCTCAAACAAGCTCCAAGGGCATGGTATTATTGTCTTGACAAATATCTTCATCAACAAGGTTTTTCAAAGGGGTCTGCTGATAGCAACTTATACACAAAATTTGAAAATGATAAACTATTGATTGTGGTTGTATATGTTGATGATATCATTTTTGGGAGTAACGAAGAATCTATGAGTCAAAAATTTGCTTCTATCATGCAGCAAGAATTTGAAATGTCCTTACTTGGGGAACTAACATTCTTTCTTAGCTTGCAAGTGCATCAAACTGCAGATGGTATATTCCTATCACAAGAAAAATATCTTAAGCAAATTCTAAAGAAGTATGGCATGGAAGAATGCAAACCTGTAAGTACACCAATGATAACCGGATGCAATCTCAGTTCTCATGATGATTCTCCCACGGTGAATCAACCAGAATACATATCAATGATAGGAAGTCTACTTTATCTCACTGGGACTAGACCAGACATTATGCATGCAGTTGGGATTGTTGGACGATTCCAAGCTAATCCAAAAGAGTCTCACCTTCAGTCTGTCAAAAGAATATTCAAATATCTACAAGGAACTCAAGACTTTGGTCTATGGTATCCAAAGAATGCTGATCTTACTCTTCATGCTTACACTGATGCAGATTGGGCTGGAAGTGTTGATGATCGGAAAAGCACTAGTGGTGGTGCATTCTACATGGGACCCCGATTAGTATCTTGGTTCAGCAAGAAGCAAAATTCTATTGCCTTATCTACAGCAGAAGCAGAATATGTGGCTGCCGCATCTTGTTGCACTCAACTCCTTTGGATGATGCAAACCTTACAAGATTTTCAAATCAAATGTACACCTCCTGTCCCCATTAAGTGTGATAATACAAGCGCCATCAGTATCTCAAAGAATCCTGTTATGCATTCGAAGACCAAGCACATTCCCATCAAGTATCACTTCTTACGTGAACAAGTGCTTGAACAAAAGGTGAAGTTGGAGTATGTTCCTTCCAAGGAACAAGTTGCTGATATCTTTACCAAACCTCTGCCAAGGGAAGCGTTCGAGTATCTAAGACAGAAAATGGGAGTAGTCTCTGTCAGTCAAAAGAAAAAATCTGCTTAAATTCAGAAGATTAAATTGAATATGCGGTTTTGATGAAACACAGTCGCGTATATACGCGAGTATAGTAACAGACATCCACGTATGGATAATTGCTGACAATTTTTGGTTGAGGGTCAGCATTTTTAGTACTGTTTGGTTATTCTGGTTATATGTATTTCTGACAGAGCATCTGATATGAAGAAGACAGGTACAGGAAGGAAAAATTCAGGGGGAGATGAAGGAATGTGAAAATTTCTATGCTTCACTTTCCATACGCGGGTTAGATGAACAAAAGTCGCGTATACACGCGAGTTTCAGCAGACACAGTAGCGTATTCATTAATGATAAGAGAATTGGGATGAAATCTGAAGATCAGGAGCAGAGGTTCAGGGGGAGCATCAATCTGACTGCTAATGATTGTACTGTTAGCATTATTCTGGTTATACTCATGCTAATGAAATGATACATGGTTTCTTATGTTGAAGATTATGGATGAGTCCTGTTTTCTTTTTGATGAAGAGTATTCGTTGCTGAGATGAATTGTTGTTGAAAGTGTTCAGGTTGCACAAGCTAAGGAGGAGCCTTGGTCATATGGAAAGGATGTTTGGATGCACATTTTCAGGGGGAGCATTAGCCTTGCTGAGTATAATGCATTGTTGGCACTATGATGGTTCTGAAATATGTTCTTTCTCTTGAAATCTTTCTGGTATTGGTCATGAAAAGTCATATTTGTAATTTGATGAGAAGGTCTTGTTGAGACCCATAATGTAAAATTGTAATATTCAGTCATGTAAGGACTTGTCAAAAATTTGTAAACCCACTTGGTTGGGTAATTGAGTCAAATTTGTAAACCCACTTAGTTGGGTAGTTGAGTTGAAATGTGTAAACCCACTTGGTTGGGTATTTGAGTCTCTTATGTAAATCCACTTGGTTGGATCTTTGATGTAAGTAAGAGTCTTTGGTGATAGGCAGGTCATGGAGTCATGTGCTTCATTGAAAAATATGTTTGAAGATTCAGCATGAACTCAGGGGGAGCTTGGTCACTTCAGTGTACATCAGATCTGCAGAACGCTTCCTTCTACAAAAGGAGAAAAAAACCTTGTGTTGGTTTTGGTCCGCCCTTTGCCCTTGATGTCAAAGGGGGAGAGTGACATGGTGTTTGAATAAACAAACAGAATGGTGTCAAAGAGAGTGACATGGTTTCATTGTGTTCTTAATGTATCTATCTGTTGTAGTGATCAAACACCATCGTGGTTGCCATCAAGTCTAAAGGGGGAGATTGTTGGCAATATGATGCAGAGTGTTGTCCTTGATGGAAACCCACTTGATGAAGATGATGGCAACCTACTTGATGAAGTTGTGCTAGATCTATGATGAAAAGAGTATGTCTCAAGGCATACGCGGATTTTTCTAGGAGAAGTCGCGTATGCCACGGAAAACAACGTACCAAGTAGCGTATGGGAAAAAGCGCTCATAAAGTGCAAAACCAGGGGTAACCACCATGGTATTGACCCATTGTATTGAGTGATGATTCGTCTAAATGACCCCGTCCAGGAATACCATCGGAAGTAATGTGGTTTTGGCTCATGGTATTGAAAAAGGGTAAACCTATATAAAGAGAAGAAATTCATTGTGCAAATCATGAGAGTGGGTGCAAGATGTCTGAGCTTGAATGAATACGTCTCTCTGAAGTATATCTAAATGGAAAGGGTTACAGTTGAATGATATATCTGAATGCATGAAGCACCTATGAAGAAAATGATGAAGAAGGGAATCTAGATCTGAAATGTATTTGTATTTGCTACATATGTTTATGGAATGATTAGATCTGAGAGGAGGCAAACATCTGTCTGACATAAAGGGTAAAATCTGTGTGATGTATCTGTTCTGAAGAATTGCAATGACCTAAATTTCTGAAGAACCATACGCTAGTTTGCTACAGAAGAAGCACGTATATACGCGGCTTCGCTGAAGATAAAGCGCGTATGTGCAGTGAAATTAGCTCTATAATATGTACAGAAGTATACGCGGGTTTGTATGGTAGAAGGCGCATATATACGCGGGATCAGTGAAAGGAAAGAGCGTATGAAAACTAGGGTTTGCTGAAGCATGGGGTATGAAATGTCTGATCTGTTCTATTGTGTTGCTGCTATCTGTATTCTACAGTTCTGAGTTGTCTATATCAGTTTGGTTGTATGATTGAGCTTAAATGTGTGGAGTGGGTCCAGTCTGAAAATATGATGAAACAAGGCCTTCAAGTTGTGCTCTATTGAAGTTGTTTGGATCCAGTGTGAAAATTGATGAAACGTGGTCCATAGAGGTGCTGAGGGTTGTAGCCTTCAGTCAGGGGGTTGTAGCTCCCTTCCAGGTAAGGCTGGTGAACGAGATCAGGGGGTCGTAGCTCCCTTCTAGGAAAGGCTGGTAAACAAGAGCAGGGGGTCGTAGCTCCCTTCCAGGAGAGGCTGGTAAACGAGCGTAGGTGGGTGCCTGCGTGATGGTAGGAGGCTACGCCAGCACATATGTTGTAAGATGTTTTCTCTATAATAAATTTTGAAAGCTAAGCAACTGCAGCGGTGGTTTTCTCCCGACTTGGGTTTCCACCTAAAATCCTAGTGTTCATGTGTGATTCTTATGTGTGATGGTTTATTCTGTTCTTACTGCACATGTTTTTTGTTTATTGAACATCTAATGAATAAATGATAGAATGATATAATTGAAGAATTAATGGCATAATTAGATCTCTGTGTATACGCGAGTTTATGAAGGATATCCGCGTGTATACGCTAGTTGGTTTCAGAAAAGTCGCGTATGGGTTTTAGAGAGTGAAAAAGTAAAAAGTTTGATAAAGTCCTAAATACTGATTCACCCCCCCCCCCCCCCTCTCAGTATTTTTCCCAACATATAAGACAAGGGGTCTCATCACGAGCCAGCTTGTTCAGTTTAATTACAACTAGTGAATGGCATTGTTATTAACTGGCTACCAAACCAAAACAATGGCTCTTAAAAATAAGAAAATAAATAAAAGACAAAAAAAAACATGAGATAATATGTCTTATGAATTTATCTTTTAAAAATTCATAATCTTAGTTGGATGGGACAATGAATAGTCAATGGTTAAAAGGTAACCCTATCGAAACTATGAATGTTTGCGGGAAGTAGAGGCAATACCTATGAAAATAGAGTATATTATAAAACCAAACTTGGAGAAATCCACTTACTCCATTATTAATACCAATCAAAGCTTGAGATAACCCAAAAATGTTTTTATTCTCAAGAAACTAGAAAGAAATTGTAAATAATTTTTATTCTTTTTCATAAGTTAGATTTTATTTTTGATTATCTTAGGATAGTTTTCATTATCTTTAAAAATATTTACTTACTAAAAATATAGTATTCATTTTATTTTTTCAGAGATAACTGGTTCTTTCAGTGAATCGCCAATTGTTGTACTATACAACAACCCTCCCTTTTTCTTAATTTTAGAATAAAATTCATTTAGAAATAGGGTCCCTTTTTCTTTTTTATAAAAATAAAAGAATTAGAAATAAAGATTCATTGTTTTTAAAAAGCTCATCTTTGTTTGTATACAAACCAAATACAACATTCAAAACTTCCTACCCGATCAAATATAAAAGAAATTATCATAAAAAACAAGTCAAGTGTAAAATTCCAATGAATAATAATCGCAATCGCATGATCAGAACACTTTTTAATAAGTTCTTTGCGGTCAATTTCAAATTCTCCGATGCGACGCGCGTTATTATAAAAAAAACACTTTTCAAAAGGAAAACAAAAAATTGTTCGTTTAAATGAGAAAAACTTTTATATGGTAGACCCCACCATCGGAAATCAGAGAAAGCCATTAACAATTCTTTTCGATTGAAACTCCCCGATTGCGATCTATAACCATCTAATCGGAAATCGGAAAAGTTTGCAATCGCAATCGGAAAATCGAGAAATCCGTATTATGATATTTATGTACCATTTGAAAACTTTCGATGTGATTGATACATGATATTTATTACGTTCGAAGAATTCAAGATAGGTAAATATTATAATATTTCACAAAGCATCAAATCTCCAATTGTACGTCGGTATTCAATAGCAAATCAAATGAATATTGGCTGATGATTCGGTTTTAAATACATGAGTGTGACCCAAAGAGAACATTTATGCGCTATACGAGACCAATAAATAATGAATCATGCGTTCATAATCGTTCCTTTCAAGTTGCTTGTTTATCACGACTGAAAGTTTATTGTCTTGCAGAATCAAAGAACACTGAACCCTTTCATTCACAGACAAAGGGAAATAGTATCAAACACAGAAATGTCAAAGAGAGTGAGGAGAACCAAGACTGCTGTTCCTGTTAAGTTTGTTGAGACTCCTACAGTCTCAAAAGAGAAGCCAACAAAACTTAGATTAGTTACAGATACATCATGCCAAGGGCTCGGAAGAATGACGTGGGAAGGAGTTTATAATATATTGGAGAAAGAAAACCCCAAAGTCACAGTGGAAAAGGCATCAGTTCCAGATGAAGATAGCTTAGATTCCGACTCTGAGATTACTGAAAAATCACTTGCAAATTCATTTCTACATCGAATTGCAGCCAGAGCAAGCATCATGCCTTATTATGATGTGATTCGATGGGTCATCGATAGTGTGAAAATAAAGGACAGAATGTTTGTTTCAGCTTCTGGAGTGTCTTTTGGGTCATTTAAAGCAGAAGACATTAAGGCAATGTATCATCTTCCGGATCCGTAGAAGGTTTATAACAAAGAATTTATCAAAGAGTTTGCTGATAATAATAAAGTTCAATCTGATCCTATCAAATATTGGAGGAAAAATCGTGAGAAGCACATAAATGAAACATCCGGTATGTATTCAGTAGATTCCCTCTTACCTCCATATTGCTATGCCGCTGCCATGATGTGTAGATTATTTGGTAATGAAAATTCTGCTAGGTTTTCTATACAAATGGTCCCATTAATCTTAGCTGCTGTCAATTCTGACATTATGGACTGGGCTGTTATTCTCTCTGATAGAATGGCTAATAGAATACTCGAGTACAGACAAGATAAAACCGCTAGAAATTCCACTCCTTTTTTCTTTTGTGCTTATATTCTAGACGCCCTTTGTTTTAATTCTGAGTTTCCCTTGTTAGGATGGAAATGGACTCCCAAAGATCCCACCCCGATTCATATATATCATAAATGTCTTTGGAAAGTTCATTTCCAATATAATGTGTATAGAATATGTCATGGTTTCCTTATCCATGTCTTTCAAACCATTTTCAATCGCTTCCCTCCTAGATTCTCAGACAAAACTAAAGCTGACTTATCCTCAATAGGATATTGGTTTGGAGAAGAAAAGTTCACATACATCAGGATTTTTGGGAGTATCGTGGAACCCCATGTTCTCCCTCTTTTTGTTCCAGACAAACTTCTTGCCCAGGAAATCTCCTATCAATTAACAGTTGAAGGAATATCCAAAGCTCTAAACAATAGTAAGAAAAGAATGTGGCCTCCATTCCCATTCAATTTTGGTCAGTTTACTTTGAATGACTTCAAGCATGCAGAAAAGGAAGTCACCAAAATAAAGGGTTGTAAATTTGCAACCATTCCAGGGAGACAGTATGATCCACGACAGATAGCTTTTAATGTTACTGCTTCAGTTTCGATTGCTCGATTTGAGAATGAACCAGATGAGTTTGATGATTTGTTTGTTTCGTTGAATAATTTTCCTCAAGTTTATGATTTAGCCAAGTCTAAATTCCAAAAGGAAGAAATGAATAAATTTTTGTTATTCAGAAGTCAAAGATTTTTGAGAGTTCCTCTAGACCAACTGAGAATTCCTATACAAGGGTCAGAGACAGAGGGTACATCTGGCAAAACACCAGGAGAAACATCTGCCGGTAAAGTCATTACACAATCGGTTATTAACCAGCCAACTGTACATACTGAAAAGGTGAGCACTGATGGCAAAACTGATGCTCAGAAAGGGAATACTGATGGAAAATCCGATCGAAATACTGATCAGCAATCCACAACTCAAACAAAAGAAAAATGCACAAGTACTGATACTAATGTGCATAATCAAAAAGGAGAATCAGATAGCAAAACCATTGAGCAAGGAAAAAATACAGAGAAAACATATACACAATCGGAAGGAAAAGAAAATACTGAGAAAATTATAGACTCTGCTGATCTTAATGTTTCTTCTCAATTGTTGAAACAATATGATCAATTTTCTCAGCAATTAGGACTGCAGGATAAAGATAAAGAGCAAGTAGATCAGGATGTCGAAATCATTCCTGAACATCCTACAGGGCATATTGTATTGAAGATTGAGGAGATCCCTCCTTCGGATGTATTTTATAGCCCTAAACATAAGGCTGTTGTTAGAAAACAGAGAAAAAGAAGGAAGATAGATCAAGACATGTTTTCCACTCCACAGGAGGAGTTCATGAATATTGTCTACAAGAATACTGAAGTGAATCCATCTGAGGATCTCACTAAGTTGTCTCAATATGCAGGAGCATATAGTGCTACAACAATAGATAAAGCTGCAGAAGTCTCTGAGTTGATGACACAAAAAGATCTCCATATAGCTTTTCTTGAAGAACAAGCCAATGAAAGTCAGCAAAAGATTGCTCAATTGGAACAACGATTACAGGATCAAGAACTCAAATCTAAAGAGCTAGAAGAACAAATTACTACAAAAAATAAGAAAGTTGATGAGCAAGTTTTAGGCAAACAACAACAATTAAATAAAGAAATTTCCAAGTTACAAGATTTATTGCAAAGTGAGAAGAATGCAAAGATCGTACAGGAAAAGGAATTTCAAGTAGCTTTAGAGAGGTTCAAAGATTTCCCTAAATTAAGTGAATTCAAATCAGAAGCTCTTGAAGTTAATAAACTTCTGTCTCAGCAATTAAATGAATTTTGTACAAAATTATCACAGGCAGAACAATTTTGTGATATTACATCATCCTTGATCCAGAACATTATTACTCTCAGGCAAGAAATTGATGATGATGATGAAAAGATTTCTGAATTTCTTACTTGGCAAGATACAGAAAAAGGAAGAGAAGCTAATCTTCCTAGGATAGAAGAAAGACATAAAGAAATCTTGTTTACAGAATGGGAACATCAGATAATGAAAGCCAAAAGAGCAATATCAAGAGCTAGGAGCATGATGAGTAATATAACGCAATTTATCAATGACAGCCTGTATTCAATTAATCTCATTTCAGATTGTGTTCCTGGCAGTTTGCCTAAAGTGAAAGAAACCGAAAACAGATGGAAAGAAGAAATGATGAATACAAGTCAACAAATCAACAAACTTCAAGCAATATCTTGGGAAAATATGTGGACTTATTTAATTAAGCCAAACAATCAACCAATGGCTATTAAATTCCTTTCAAATGCTGTTGATTGTTTAATTCCAGAATTTTCCGATGCCACATATGCTGGATAGTTACATTCCGAGATAAGTCATCCACCGAGGCTCCAAGATATGCTGAAAATTTGCAACTTGGCTACATCAAGCGAGAAAGAAAAGCAATGAATCAGTTTCATTTTTAAGATAGTATTTCTATTTTTAATTTGATAGATTGTAGCCGTAGTAGTAGGATTTTGTTTTTATGTAATTTTTTATTTAAATCCCTCTCATGCATTTAGATAAGGGATCCGGAGTTGTAATATTTTTGACTTGGAGATTACATTTCTGTACTCCATTGCCTCTTATATTTTATAAAGGATCACATCTGGTGATTTTGTGCTGAAATTATCTTTGAAGTGTTGCATTTCTATACCTTTGGATTTGATTTTACATTAGAGTTACTAGATTAGAGTATCAGATTTCATTTGAAAATATTCAAGATGAATGAGGTATTTCTATCTGTTCACTGTTGATTTCCTTTGTCATATGATATTCGCTTTAAAATTTGCTATCATTTATATATATTTGGTTCTCATAACGTTTATTTTTATATATCATTTCTGAGTATAATTGAAATTTTATCTTTCATAAGCATATATAGATGGTATACAATGATGAATGCAATATGCTAATATAACTCTGTTTAATTTCTTAAACAGAGTTATCTTTATTTGTTTCTGCACATTTCAATTTAAATAATAATACATTTTCATGGTTATTGTTAAATTGGAACAATATTAAGTTGTATTCACATATAATTACCCGGGTTAATGTTAGAATTTCTTTATTAGCATTTATTTTAATTAGATAGTTTTATTTTCAGTCAATTTAGTCCCACTTCCACTCATCCAAATCAACCCATCACCAACCCATTTAGTTATAAGGAAACTGGTCCTTTAAATCCAGTCAGAGCCACCATACCAAACGGAAAAGGAGCTGTCCTAAGGTCCCGACCGGGTGGTTTTCCCCAATTTTTGAAGCAGAGATTTTCTAGGCTTCAACAGGATCCTGCATGCAAGCCTTCATCACCATCAATCAAGGAAAATCATCCACAAGCTCCACAACACTAAATTGTTCTTCAACTTCCAAAAACCATGTATTTCTCTTAAACACATCAAGTCCCAACTGTTTACAATGGATCCTCATGCCTTATATAACAAGCAAGGAAGATGAAAGCCTACTAGAGCATCTAGAAGCCTATTGGTCAACAAGAAATATCCTAACTTGTCATTGAGGCCTTGCAAGGTCCAAGGCACAAAAATATCTAACAAATATCTTTTCCGGACATATGTAGCAATGAAATTGAATTTTAGGCCCTAACAAGCATATGAAAACTTTCCAAATGCACATTCTTCCTAGTCACCTACAGGAGCGTAGCATACTATGTCAAAAATTGAAATTATGCCAGGAGCGCAACACAAAAATAGGCCTTTTTGCAGCAGTGTTTTGGAGGCCTTCCCGTTGTCGGAAAAGGCTCCGAGATGGATTTTTGGAAACCCCTTGAAGTATAATTTCAATATATACCTTCAGTTCTTCAATATTTCCTCTTCATTTTTCCCAAAAAATGAAAATTCCAAGACTACCAGGAGTGCGACACATGCTCATAAAAGTGAGCAGAAAGGTGAAAATTTGAGTGTTTTTGACCCTTTTTAGGGGTCAAAACAACTCCAATTGAGCTGAAAATTGGTTAGCATACTCATATAATGATGGGAATCCAAAAATGTAAACCTCTCTTCCTGAAGATGCCCTGGGAAAAAGTGCAACACAGGGTGTGTTGCGCTCCTAGCCTAAAAATTTACAAAAAACAAAAATTTGTTCAATTTCTCTCAAATTTGGTAGGTAGGTGCCTCATGGGTCCTTGGAGACATGTAGAGAATATTGGGCCAAAATACCAAGCCTAGCTTGGTATTTTTAATATTTTGGTGTCGGGCCCTCATTTCGGGTAATTTTGAGTTTTTTCCTTGCAACTCGGTTTCTTCGTTCATAGTGCTCAGTCATTCTCCTTTGCAAGTTCAAATATTTGTTGGCCTTATCCAATTTGGCCTCAAGATGTATGTTGGCCCTTTCAAGCCATGATTCCCTATTATGCTCAATTTCCATGGCAAGGAGTTTAGTGAGAGGAAATTTTTGTGCTTGGGCTGATTCTTGCTCCCTCTCTCATGCCAAAGCCTTTCTTAGAACCATAGTTCTAGGCATTCTTCTAGATTGACCCTCCTCATACTCACTTTGTTCATAGGCACCCATGTACTCCTCGAACTTCACTTGTGTTCTTTGAGCCTCTTTCTAGTATTTGAGCGCCCTTGCTTCATAGATGACCTGTTGGCCACTCATTTGTTTGTTCTTCATCTGCATGAAGTTAATGACATCCTTAGCTCTCTCTAATTTAGCTTCCAAATCCATGATCTATGCATTCATGTCTTGTAGAAGGGAGTTTGCAATTCTTGTTTCATTTTCATCATCACTGTCTATGTGGATGAGTTCAAATTCTCTTTCCTCCTCATGGTTGTCTACTTCCTCCTTCATTTGTTGTTTACCTTTGTCAATCATTTTATTTGATGAGGATGGCATGGCCCCTTTCCTTTTGGAGGCAGCAAACAATGCCTCTCTCCTCTCTGATAGGTAATGGGGAAAGGTGCAACAAGTTTCATTTGCAAACTTTGATCATCAATGACCTTAGGACTGCTTTTCTCCTCATGTATGATCTCTGTGTGTGCATATTTTTCACCTTGCTCTTGACTTCCCTTTTGATAAGAATTCTCACTATCTCTTATGCCATCATCACTGTAAAGACCCGTAGGACTGTCATCCTCTATTTTTGCAATGCTAGAAGTGTCTTTATCACTGCTTGGTACATATTCATCTTCATGAATGTCCTCTTCTTCATCCTTTGACCCACTGTTTTCACTGTCAAAATCATCCTTTGTATCACTGTTTGCACTCTCTGTAGGGTCAGTGTCATAGGAAATCTCATTAGTACCTCTTATAATTTGATGGTCACTTTCTTCCTCACTAGGTGAGTTTTCTTCACTTCTCTGCCCACTGTCTTCTCGATCTTTCCTATGGTCTTCACCCTCAATCTCAACCTCTATTTCATAACTTGTATCATTTTCATTTTTTCTATGCTCATTGTCCTTGTCTTCAGAATTTGTCCCTTCACCATTATGTATACTTTCCTCTTGGCTGACTTCTTCTTCACTGTTTGGTTCATTACCTTCATTATTGGGCTCATGATCTTCATTGTTTTGCCCACTGAAATCACTTTCAAACTCTATTTCTTGGTTTTTCTTGCCATCTTGGTCACTATATTCTTTGTCCTCTTTGTTGCTTTCATATGCCTCATATCCACTGTCCTTTGTATTTTTAGTGTCATCTTCTTCATTGTTTACTTCTTCTCCACGACTGTCATTTGTTTATTGACTATCATAAGGCTCACTGTTTTCCTCTTTATAAGCTACCTCTGTCCCTGTATCCTTGGAGTCATCTTCTTCATTATTTGACCCACTTTTTTGGTCTTTTTGCTCATCATTGGGCTCACTGCTTTCATCTATGTTTTCTTCTTCATTAACACTTTCTTCTTTGTCACTACCTTTCATCATTTTCATCTTCCTCTCCTTCACTGCTTTCTTCATTTTCATCTTCCTCTCTTTCACTACTTTCTTCATTTTCATCTTCCTCTCCTTCACTGCTTTCTTCATTTTTAGCTTTCTCTCCTTCACTGCTTTCTTCTTGGTCATCTTCGTCTCCTCCATTGCTTTCTTCATGTTCTAATTTCTTAGGGGAAGGTGAATGAGGAAGGTCTATTTGAGGAAATGATTCATGTGAAGAGGATGAACCAAAGTTAGTGGAGGGTGATGGAGGTGTGTGAGGAGGAATTTGAGATGATGATGGTAGAATTTGCAGAGGGATAGGTTGTGGAGTTATGTGAGGAGGAATTTGAGATGATGATGGCAGACTTTGCAAAGGGATAGGCTATGGAGTTGTGAAATCATCATGGGAGATGAAAACCTCCCATGGGATGCCTTGTTGTTCTAGTTGGTGTGAGACAATCACCTTGATGAGAGAATGATAAAAAAGGCTTGACATTTGTTGGGATGGAGGCCTCTTTTGCATGATGGAAGACATTTTCTCAATACTTTTACAGAGGTAGTAGGGAAAATGTAGCAGCTTGGTTTTGGTGAAATGCATGAGGAGTCTTGTGTGGTGGGAATAGACTCTAGAGAACCTACCCTCACAGGTGAAGTATTTCATAATGATCTTCATTAAGAGAGCATATTTTTCCAATAGATGAGAGAAGGGAAACATGGTTTTTCAATCAGCTTGACAACATGGTTTCAGGAATGGGTGATAGTGGCTTAGGTCCAGATTCATTTGTTCGAACCACCTTTCTCTTATGCAAAGTATTCCAGTGGACATAGAGATGGCATTGGTGGCTAGCTCAAACTTCATCCCAGCTAGGTGTACTTGGTGGTTATGAAGGTTTAGGGCAAAGATCTTGGTAAACTGAGGGTGACTCTGTATATTTTGTACTTTTTTATAGAACTCATAGCATCCTAATTCTTGAAAACAGGAAACTATAGTGGGAGAGGTCATCAGTTCTTTAGTGCTTATAGGTTCAAACCTATTTGGCTTCCCACCCTTCCTCTGATACCCTTTAGGCCTTTGGTTTGCCTCACCACTGTCAACATTCTCTTCTTCAAACATTTTTTTTTTCACCCCTGCCTCAATATCTTTAACAATAATTGACACTGCTTGTGGAATCATGTGACAATGGTGAATGAGATGGTGAGGTTCTAATTAGGTCAAGGCTCAACAGTGTATAGGCCAAGTGTTTTCTTTAGGATTTCACTGCCTTCTCTAAAATCAACTTTCAATTTTCTTTGTAATCTTATCTTTAGAAAAATATGGACATGTGGGAAAAGCTCAAAATACCTCTCAAAATATCTCCACAGCTGAAAAAACTGGCTCAAAACACCTTGTGGGCAGGTTGGGTGCCTCCTGAACGTGTTTGGGCATCTCCTGAACATGTTCATGCAGCTCCTGAATGTGTTTGGGCACCCCTGAGCGGAGTCAGGTCATCTCCCAGGCGGCCTTGAACGTGTTTGGGTCACCCCTAAACACTGTCGTTCAGCTTGGGTAGCTCTGAACGTGTTTGGGTCATCCCTAAACGCTGTCATGGAGCTCAAGCGGCCATAAACATATTTGTGTGCACCCCTAAACAGAGTCAGGTTACCTCCTGGGCAGCCCTGAATGCGTTTGGGTCACCCCTAATTGTTGTCGTGTAGCTCGGGCTTGGTTCACCTCCTGTATAGATTGGTTCACCTCCTGCACAGAGTGGGCAAGTGCTAAACGTGGTGTCGGGAAAGTGTTGAGCATTGTTGGTAGGAGCGTAGCACATTGCCTTTTCACACCAGTTGGGCAAGTGCTGAACGCTACCTCTTCTACAAGTGCATAGCGCCTTTGCACAGGAACGTAGCGCCCTTCGGAGAAATTTATGGGCGGTATTGCACAAGAGTGCAACTTGATTTCTCAGGAGCGAAATGCCCAGGAAAACTGCCCGAAGACTCTATCAGGATTTCAAAATACTTAAAAAAATAAAACCCTCAAATATTTTTGCAAATCACCAAATGGAAAAGGGAGATGATGTTTGGGTTGTTTTTATATCCCTTTGAAAAAATTAAAGATACAAACCACTTTACTAAGGTTATTTTGAGCCTTTTTCCTTTTTCTAATATTCTCTTTTTCTTTTGCAGGTGTTTTCATAAGGAGCAGTGATTTTTAACCCTCTCATTTCTTTTGGAGTTTGGAATTTTTCCAAAAACTCTTGGCAAACTGGTGATTATGCTTGTTTTCTCCATTTTTACATGTTGAACCTATGCATCTCTCTCTGACTACTTGATGGATAATTGAATTTATTCAAGAGTTCTGTGTCCTTCATACTGATACCCTTTTTAATATTTTTTCAACTTTTAGAGGCTGCTTTCAAATGTCATCTGAAAACCTTTTATCTCTTTGATTGAACTTTTATGACCTTTTGTTGCAGTGAAAGAATGTTGTATTTAACAAACTTCTGGAACTATTCTTTGATATCATCTTCTACTCTCTGCCTGTATTCAACCAAGGAGACTTTTCATTCTGAATTTTTTTTAATTGAATCTTTAGTTGGTGCACAGTTGTGTTTATGTGCTACTGTCTTCAGGACCTCATGCATGGGCCTTTTGATGGGAAAAATTTCATAACAATTTATCATGAGATCATGATTCTCATTGTGAAATTAAGCCTGTTGTATCTCTTTACTTACTGTGGATGCCCTTATGAGTTTTAGGCCTCTTACTTTGCATATGTTCTATTGATAACTATAATAGAGAATTCCTGCAGAATACTTTATCACAGGTAAACTGTTCTTTTGCAGGCTTAATGCTTGATCAAGGAGATACCTTTGGAGGCTTTGGATGTCTTTGGAAAATGATAAGTTTCACCCTTGTTTTCACTTGACTTCACCTTTGAATATTTGCAGAAAAAGTGAATTTAGAACCATGATAATGCATAACCTAGGAGACTCTATATGACTTATTGGGATTTCCTTTGGAATAGGTATTTGAATGAAAAGCTTGAATCAGGTTTTGGAGGTGAAGACAAGGTTTTGATACACTTTTAAGCACTACCATCCTAGAAAACTTAAAAAACTTTTATTTACCTAAAAATCTTAGAAAGGGAGTTTAAAATCACCATTTCTTGAGGCACTTGGTGAGTGGAGGAAAAAGTTAGGGTTACCTGGCGAACCAAGGTGTGAAAATAGAGGGTTTAGGAAAAAAAAGACAGAGTGTTATAGGTAGAGGTGGAAAGCATAGTGAGAGTGAGGGGCATCAGTCTATGATTTTGTCTTTTCAGAGTGATAGGATGGCCATGCCTTGAAAGAGTAGCAGGATAGTGAAAACTTTATCCTAAGGATAATGACGTCAACAAGATTTCTAGAACTCACAAGACTTCTATGAGTTTTGTTTCTAGAAATCTTGAACAAGCATTTAGTCATCTAAATAGGTAAAAATTACTGATGACTAACAAGAGAATTTAAAAAAAGGTAGTGAGATCAAGAGTCTCTTCACTTTTCTCATCCTCTACCAGTGTAATGTGATTGCCTTGTATTTGATCAAAATTTGAACCAACAACTCGAAAATGAAGAGGGCATGAAGAGCTAGTTGGTGGAGCATATTGACTAAGAATATCATGATATGAATATTCATAACATATAGGTGATGGTGGAAGACAAATGTTCCTCAGATAATAACATTTTCAATGGAATAAGATTGAAGGCTGATGTTAAGAGTGCTAATTTTATATTGAGGAATGGAATAATTATCCTTCATCTTAGGATTTATGAGCCATTCTGGGGTTTCTTCCCTTAGATCTAAATAATGAAAAGTAGGAGCAGGATGAAGAGATGGATTAAGAATTATATTTTCAAACTTCCCAACTTCGGCATCATTGCAAGGAGGCACCCACATTAGAACTGAAAAGGGAGGGGGACAAGTAATAAAAGGAACTATAGATTCCTCTGCTTTAGAGGTGTTTCATTATTTACAAGAGTTGGGGAAGTAGAAACATCAGGAGGTTTAGATTCATTGTGCAAAATGATGTGAACCAAAAACTCAAACATTTTCTTAAATAAATACCAATCTATGTCTTCTTCAAGAAATTAAAAAAAAAGGTGAAGGAATCAATATAAAAACCATTACATCACATTCTCTATATGATAAGCACTAAAATAACTGAAATAGTTCAACTAATTTAGCACATATGAAAGTGAACATGAATTACAAACATTCACATAATAGTCTTAAAAATATTCATAATCCATGCATGAAGAACGTGATGGCCATGAGGCTTCTGATATTAAGTAAAATTTCCAAAACACATAATTAAAATAAACACTACTAGCTCCAATAGTGGAGCATTGGATCCACTCCTTGCTCCTCAAAAGAAGTAGCTGGTCTCTCTAATGCCTTTCGGGAGGAGCCAAGGTGAAAAATTCCTTTTCTCATACAATGAGGGTGTATATATAGAAAATTTGGAGGTGATTCTTCACCTTCCTTGTGACTCTTTGACTACCCTCATGAATGTTTGAATTCCTATGACTTTTCAACTTTATAAGGCTCTTCATATTTTTTACATGTCCTTTGGAATTCCACTTTATAGTACATTTTGAATAAGGAATTACATAATCCAGAATGATGGTGTGGAATATGATGACTGATGACATGACATAACATGACATTGATGATATGGTTTGCATGATGACATGGAAAGCTTCTTTCTTTGTGTCTTCTTGAAAATATGGTGCATGTTCTTCTTCTCCCTCCTCCTTATGACTTGAAGATAAGGAGTCTTCAATGTGGTGTTGATCTTCCATATTCTATTATAGTTTGGTATTCCTTCATTTTCTTATCTGATGATCATCTTATCTCCTCAAATCCTTAGGTGTCTTCTAGCATGTCCTCCTTCTCCATATCCTTCTTCATATTCCTATATCATGATAGAGTACCTACATCTGCAATACACTCATGACAAGACACCATCAATATGATAAACCCCTAGTCTAAGATGGTGTATTTTGATCCATTGATTAAGATGAAATTGGGTTGCAGCCTGAGGAAGAGGCTTGAGACTATGCAATGCATGGTTTAGGCTGGACTGGGTAGGAAAATTACACAATTTTGGGGCTCAGTGAGCTGGGCTAAGGGGTTTTGTACTATTCCAACCAACTGTGAAATTTTGGGAGGCAGAGAATATCTGGTGATTGAACAATTGTGCAACTTAGGAGCTTAGGGGTTGAGCTTGAGCTCATAGAATGCAAAATGCACAGTTGGGGCAAAGATGGAGGGCTGAATCGCACAATTTTGGAGGCCAAGGTTAGGGTTTGAGCACTGGAACTACGGAATGCATAATGATAGGAGGAATGAACTGTGAATTCTGCAATTTCAAAGGGAAAGGTTTTAGCTCGAGGGCTGGAACAGCACAATGTATCGTTGAGCAGGGCTAGATGGGGCTAAGTTGCTAGGAAAATTATGGAATTTGGTTAAGTGTGGGATCAATGAAATTGATGTGAACATTGATATGACTTAACTATGATCACACACTTAGAACACTTTATGAAATAATGACATAGATCATATAGTACACGTGAAAAACAAAATTCCCTTAGTGTGACAACTTTGCGATGAATTACGACAAGTGTGACACTAAAGACACACTTTGCGACAACCGTGATGACACTTGTAAAATAGTGCTTAAAAATTTGGGAATGAGTGTGATGGGTGTTTACATGGTTATATCAACTAATTTACAGAAAGAAAACCCATTGAAGCCACCAAAACAATCTTCTACACATTATGCGACAACTACCATGTGAAAATACGTCATTTACTATATGAAGAGAAAAAGGGGGAATGACACTTGTGATACACGAACGAAAATGAAAGAGAAACATGCCATAGCTAATATAACATGAAAATGACATTAATTAAACTGAAATCAATCAAAATATACAATCAAAAACATGAAAATGACACTCGTTAAAGCTAAGGTGTACAAAAGCGACAATTTTGAAAACTCACCAAAATTGAAGTACAAATGTAGCCAAAAGTGAGGGACTATCAATAGCAGTGTGAAATGAATATCGGCGTGGTTTTAACATTGCAAAGACACTATCTTGATGGACCGTGCTATTCTATTTCAAGAATGTTTTCATGAACTCATTCCAAACTGAGCATGTGTGGGAAAATTACTTTGATCGATCAAGAAGAGACCATTGAACAACATATCAAAAGATCAAAAATAGGCTCCAAAATTCAAGTGTAGGTAAAATTTTGGATGGTTTTTGTTGCAACAAAAACAGAATGATAGTGACCCAGGTTCAACCCAAATTTCCAACAAAATAGGTCATTGTAGTCTAGTAATTTGCCAACATTTTCACTCCTTTTTGCAAAGGAGCGTCTCACTAGAGGCGATCTAAAACCACTGAAATGATTAAGGGATATATATTAATATATAATAATTACTTGTTCCATTAACCTTTTATTATATATGTAACTAGATATATATGAAACATGCATTCATAATAGAAAACTAAACACATCACTTGCATAGATAAAACATTTTTTTTTAAATAGGGCTACTCATTCATTTAAACCACAAAAACACAGAAATTCCAAAAATCCAGTTCATTAATTGTATCCAACCAATACATCAGGGATCATATAGATCTGTGGGAATCTCTCAGACAAAATCTTACATTAAACATTTCAATGGATAAACTAAACTTTTGTGCTAACACAAGACTCTATGACACCAATGAACTAAAACATACTAGAACAAAGACTAAATATATAAAAAAAAAATTCAATTCATCCCTCGATGCCTTCCTTTATAGCCTCGCTCACTTGATCTGGTCTTCTTTGTGGTTTCTTGATCTTGCATCGATTTGGTCCACTTTGACAAAATATTGGATCTGTTTCCCTTTTCTCTATGGTTTCCTTCAAAATTAGACCCATTTTCCTACTTCTACGGGCGTGCTTCCTTGTTTTCCGGTTGTGCAAGTCCCAATGTTTTATTCTCTTCTGCATTTAAAATTTCAGTGACCTACTTTTGATCGCTTTCACCATTTCCCTTCCACAAATATTGTTCACCATACTTTCCCAAAAAATGAAGTACCCAACTTGTATACAATATGAATATCCAATGAAATTGTAAATTCTTTATAATATGATAATAATTTAGTTAAACTAGAGCTAATTGTGTTGTAATATTGTTATTTTTTTATTAATGAAAAATAAAACCTTATTAAAGAAATATAGACATCAATTATTTCTATCCCACTAAATATAGGTTAGATTTAGAAATTCAAGAATCTCAATATTTCCTTTCACTTTTATTAAAGAATAATATATATATATATATATATATATATATATATATAGATACATGTGTGCATGCAATTATTATCATGGCGAGTCCCAATGATTTTCTTAACTAGGCATGGTTTAATAGAAAATTAATCGACCAAATATAAGGAAAGCAAAGAAATTCACATGATCCCATCCAAGAAGAATGATACATATACACCTGCTAATTATATAGTTACATAAATAAGCACTGGTATTGAAGCGAGAACTAAGGAAATAGGAAAGAATCCTACTAGTACTCAACTAGCTTCAAATACATAGGATTGTTGGAGTTCCTCCTTGAATCAATGTAGAAAATATAATATTTAGGAGAGAATAAAGAATAACATTATGATGGAGATAATGGAGAAGAAACACTTCCATGAGTTACCCTGGAAAGGTCCCACATTGTTACTTTATCCAAAATTAAACTTTCAATAAACAATGGGTCCTGACATGTATAAGGACCCACGTATATGGAAGTGGATAGTTCCATTCCTCCAGATTGGGTGGTATCATGCATGAATAAGATGCAAAAAATAGTTCATGAATCGGTTGTTGAAGAGTCGATCACCTTTAAGGACCATTTTTTATCATGCACAATACCCACTATGATAAGACCACTAAGAAACTGAAATTTATGAAGGTACACTTGTGAAATATGAATTTTACTAATTAGTGGAATCATGAGGTGGAAATTGTAGGATTTGGACCTACGAGACTCCTGAAATTGCACCAAAATACAAGGGATTCCCTTGCTCACTCTGTCACCAATCAAGAGGCAGAAAATTTATGATTGTAAAGAAGAATAAATGAACTTCAAGAAGCTCTTAGTCCAACTCCACTTTTCATGACATTTGTAGCTATCCAAGTACCTGATGTTGTAGCAGTAAGTACACTTGACACACCCCAGAAAGTAAGAAAAAAATCTCAATTATTAATTTAAATTAGATCATATGTCGCAATGGATATAAATAAGTGGCTTAAAATTATTAAAGTAGCATGGGAAGTTTTTCCACATTTGAGAAACCTATTTCAAAGAATTTGTTCATTAATTGAATAAATAAAGATAGGCCTTGAACATGATCAACGAATTTTTGATAATGATTTGTCTACCTTCATCAAAAAATGATTTGAACCTTTTATGTTAGTTTTTTTGTGCTAATTACAAGTTCAGAATTATAATTTATTTGCTTCTTGTTTTCTTATGCTGCTTTAGTTTCCTTGGTGCAGGTGAGTGTGAAAACAAGAAATTGTCTTGTGTTTTATGTTGAAATTAATGACAAATAAACAACATAAGTAAGAACTGAAAAGCAACATAAACATGTACATCAAACCATAAACAAAGCCATCAACATAATTTTTTGATGAAGGAGTTCACCCCTCCTGGGCTACATCTCCTTGGTCCAGCTCCATAGCTTGGGCCTCTTGTATTAGCTCAAATTTGGCAAAAGTGATGTGTAAATTATTCAATTTCTCCTAAAACTTGTTCTATTTTCTTAGAAACATACGAATCATCTAAAAATGATTTTCCAATTATTGAAAACTGACACTGGCTAGTCCAGACTAGTGGCCTTGGGCTCCCTTTAAATTTATTGTAGAAAAATCACATGTAGAAGTCATTTTCAGCCTCTGAAACATATACCATTGTCTTTGGAATGCCAAAATCATCTAAAATTGACTATTCATTTTCCCAATTTAGTCGAATATTGCCTCCATTATGGAAAAAATAAATTTCCCTAGTTTTCCTCCACTAAAACTGGATATCTGCCAGATAGCTCCACTAAATTTGGAACCTCCATAGGATTTAGTGGCTCCTCCAGAATCTCCACCATACTAAACTACACTTGACTTAAAGATAATTTTTGATTAACTCCGGTCATTAACGCATAAGTGCAATTAGTGCTAGCCCTTGGTACTGGTCATTGTATGTGGTCACATGATGGACGAGTTGGCCCGCAGGCTGGCCCCTCCATGCTCCGCCGGTCCCACCGTGTAAAGGATAAATAGCAATTGTTGGAATTGATTTTCAAAACAGAGCCACGAAATTTTGGTAAGAAGTTTGGCTTGTGGGGTGGAGGTTCGAAGTTCAAACCCAACCCTGCTCCCATTATATATATTTGTCCATAACATATTATAATGGACCTTTGGATTTGAATAATGCATAGGAATTTGGCACTCAAATATGCATATTTCTATATATATATTTCAACATTGGAATTTGGTCCATAACCTTTGTTTAATCGAACCATATGGTTTGAAATGTCATAATATATATATGCCATGACCCATTGTTTTTTTTGAAGAATTTGTCTACTCTATATTGATACAAAAATATTTTTACATAGAGGCAGTGGCCTCGTAAAGTCTATCCCAGAGATGCGGCATGCTCGCATTACATAGCATAACACTAACCAAAAAGACAAGCTGAAGACTAACCAGAGGAGCTTCTGGGACCATGACCATGTCTTGTTCAGAGAAACAGAATGCGCCCATGACTAAACTGAAGACTAACTAGAGGTAATTCAAAGTCCAAAATTGGTGGACTGGGCACATACAAATAGACCAGGAAGCTCTGCCCATTTCAAAACTGAAATTTGAACCATTAAACATCTCTAACCATAACCGAGATCCAAAGACACAATCATAATAATGCCACCCACGCAGGGGAAACCGACAGCTTATATTTAGAAAAAAAGATAGAGCATGAGAACTATAGAGCATATAATGACTGTAGAACAAGAGGGAATTGAGCACCTTCGAGCGACCGAGAACCAAAAACCGATGAACACCAACCTGATTAAGCTTCATGAGAGGTGGAAGGCGACTCTTTGACAATATTGCACCCGTATTTGTCGGGATCTTCTTCCTCAGAGGGATGGCCCTCTTTGCTAGAAGAACCGCCACCAGTTGGGACGCTTGGACCAACTTGAATGTTCATGTCCTAGGTTGCAGTGCCACCAAGATCCTGGCTCTGCTTGTTGTCAATCTGAGAAGTGCCCTGCTTATCTTCCGCCCTCATCTCCAGAGTCACCCCTAGTGTCACAGCAACCAGACCAGAAGTATCCTCCATGACCCATTGTTAATATATATGTTGGCACCATATTAAAATAAAACCCACCATTACCATAGCCATAGTCTAAAAAAGCAACAGAATAGCCCTGAATCTGGCAAAGATTTTGAAAAAATCCGACAAAGTTTCATCAGAATCTTGTTTACAGTTGTTAAACTTCAGTATTTTGGGTGCCCTATGGGTTTTTGATAGTGCTGAATCCATTTCCGCTATCAAAAATGCAATTCAAACACTCCAACTACCTGATTTTTTGAATTTTTTTTATCAAATTTCGACAAAAGGATGTCGTCTGGGCTATTCCATATGTTGGGTAGATAACTTCATTATCATATGCTTGTCACCATTAAATATAAACGTTGAGCTGGTTTGAAAAAAATATGTTTGAAGTTTAAATGTAATTTAAAATTAATTAATATTTAAATATATATATAAAATATAATATATGATTTTTAATAAATAAAAAAGACCATATATATATATATATATATATATATATATATATATATATTAATTAAACTTTAATTAATTAAAAAATAGAAATTTCTAGCACATAATATCATTAACTAAATTCAGCCCTAGGAGGTCATTGGACAATTTTTACCTTTACAACCCAAACTCACGAATCCCAAAGTGACACTTGTCACAGTCTTATTGGACTAAAAATGAATAATATTTCTGAATTTTGACTTGGCTACCATGTCATCAGCCTATACCTGTCTGCAATTTTTTTAATAAAAATTTTCTTGTTCTGAACGACGATCAACATAGCATAACTCTTCCAACCGAAATCGATTTTCAATGAAATGAGTTGCATTGGATTCCTTGCGATGGGACGGTCGTTGTCATTTTGGTTTCATTCAATTATGAAAAATTTGATTTTTGAGCTTAATACTGAGCACTTGATCATTCCTCCCCACTAGAAGCCTTTTGGACCCCAAAATCTCTCTTGATTACTATTTATGTGGATGAGGTGATTGTTTCCACACCCTTCTCTTCTATATCCACTGAAATTTTCCCAATATGATCATTTGGATCTTTTCATAAAAAGTCAAATTTTCCTCGATTCTTGCGACCTTCTCTTGCTATCATTGACACTGTCATGCTGCAATAGTTTTCAATTTACAGAACAAAAATCTATTTTTTGCAAAAACCATCTTGTTCCTACCTTGGTCAACAATCAAAGAAAACTTAGAAATTTTCTCACCTTGCACACTGCCACCATGGTCATTTGTAGTTTCTTTTTCCTTGTACTTGCATCACCTCTTGACCAAGTATCTTCGTCATTGCCATGTACCCTTTGGAAACCATAAACCATCATTTTTGGAACCCATGCCTTCATTTCCAAGTTGCTTTGTCACTTTCTCTTTGACCTTTGCACCCTCTTGCACCGACATCCTGTTTCCAACATTGCTCAACACTACTGTTGAATACTGCAAATTGTTTCACCTTCTTTCAAAGGAAACCTATTAACATCCTGAAACAACTCATTACAAGCATAAGCATCCTTATGAAAAGTGTGATTCAATACATCTTTTTGTTTGATCATCAACAATGTCAAGTTCTAACTTGCATTCACTATCCTCTTCATTTCACTTGCATGCATAAGAGATAAACATGTCTTCTTCTTATGTGCTCTAATTATGTACTCAATACCATCCTGAAACAAGTGGTACTTGTTCTCATGGTGATGAAATATATCTTTCCTATCATACATATAAGTACTTCCCAATACGATACCTGATATTTCAAGTAGCACCACATCACGCTCAAATTCATCAAAAAAGTTTGAGTTAATGGCAAACCTTAGTAAGCACTTCCTTGTAACCTACAAGTTTGTATTCTTGCAGATCCAAGCCAAAGGATATGGTCTTAGATTTCCAATAGTTTCAAGGCCTAGTTTATTTACCAAATCTTCAGAAATCAAGATAGCTTTTGACTCA
The DNA here is from genome assembly GCA_034641835.2 of Pinus albicaulis. Lineage (NCBI taxonomy): Eukaryota > Viridiplantae > Streptophyta > Pinopsida > Pinales > Pinaceae > Pinus > Pinus albicaulis. Next base: position 628,380,291 of record CM076576.1, on the reverse strand, counting down.
CTATCAAAAAGTGTATCAATATTGGTATGTTTAGAGACAACTCTAATATGGAAAAGTTATGTTCTTGTATCTTCATCATAAGTATCATTTGAACAATTTGAAGAACTAGTGCTTGCAATATGTTTACCTTTCAAACCCATGGCTGTAATTTTTGTCTCATCTCTTGAATTTGACCCTAAGTCTTGTTCAGTTATAGCAATAATTTTCCCCTTCTCTTTGGATTTCAGTCTATTTGGCTTTAATTTTGGATGAATTTGCCAACAATGGTCTTCATCATGGCCAGTCTTTGAAAAGATTTTGCATATGAGTTTTTCCTTCTCTATTTTTACAGAGCTATTTCTTTTTCCTCTTCCAAATAACTTTCCTTTCCCTTTACCCTCACTTTTCTCTTTCTCCTCTATGCCTTGTTTTCCCCTTGCCTCTAAGTGTGTGGATTGTACACAAACTTCATCTAAATTTCTTGGGTTAAACATAAGAATAGTATCTTCAAATATGAATGTAAACCCCCAATGTATTTCAAGAGTGTATCTTGGGAATTAAAATTTACTCCTAACAACAAAGCTCCCTTTCTAAACTCCTGGGTATAACCTTGAACTGTTTCACCCTTGAGCTGCCTAAAATTTTTCCAACTCATAATATATTTTTGCATGTAAGATAAAGGATAAAATTGTCTTTTAATGTCAGAAATAAACTCAACCCAAGTGATGGATATATTACCATGGATTCACATTTCCTCTTGAGTCTTTGCTTCCCACCAGACTAGTGCTTCTCCTTCTAGCCTCAATGAAGCCAATTGGATCTTTATTTTGTCTTCATCAAGGTTTTGAATTCTGCAATACACCTCCAATTGACGTATCCAATTGTCAAGCCTTTTTGCATTTACCTTGCCATTGTACATGGGTAATTCAAACTTTATGTCCAATTTGAGTAATGGAGTTTTTAATCTTGGGGTCTTGGAATGAGTATGGGTATGGGTGGTTTTTGTGGCCTTCTCTTCATCCTTCTTATCATTTGAAGTTCCTTCTCCATGTGGGAGCTTATAACCTCCTCCTACCATTCCAACAGTGAATGCAACAAACATAATCTTGACCATCCTCTTCATGTCATTGAAGTATTTCTTGACATCCTCCTCTTCTGAGTGCCCTTCATTATCTCCAACACCTGACATGATGGCTTCATATTCAACTTTAGTTTCTAGTGCAATTTGGACCTTCTCAATCTCAAACAAAGACAACACTTGAGGTGCTTCAGGTGCAACTTGGAGTGAAACTTCAGATGGATATGATGGCCTTGTGCCTCTCCCTCTTATGGTCCTAACCTCAGGACTAGCAGCCAATCATTTCCCTTCTCTTTTCTATAACCTTAACCTTGTAAGAATCACAAAATTGCAACCATTAAAACTCTTTTGCACGAACTATAGCAAAGAAAACAACCTGATTCTATAATACCACTTGATGTGAACCTTGTATGTTAGTTTTTCTCTGGTAATTACAAGTTCGGAATTATAATTTATTTGCTTCTTGTTTTCTTATGGTGCTTTAGTTTCCTTGGTGCAAGTGAGTGTCAAAACATGAAATTGTATTGTGTTTTATGTTGAAATTAATTAAAAATAAACATAAGTAAGAACTGAAAAATAGCATAAAAATGTGCAGAAAACCATAAAAAGAGCTATCAACACAATTTTTTGATGAAGGAGTTCACCCCTCCTGGGCTACATCTCCTTGGTCCATCTCCATAGCTTGGGCCTCTTGTATTAGCTCAAATTTGGAAAAAGTGTTGTGTAAATTATTCAATTTCTCCTAAAACCTATTATATTTTCTTCATAACATACAAATCATCTAAAAATGACTATCCAATTACTGAAAATTGACTCTGGCTAGTCCAGACTTGACCTCCTTCCCTGGTGGCCTTAGGCTCCCTTAAACTTCCCTCTAGAAAAAGCACATGTAGAAGTCATTTTCAGCCTCTGAAACATGTAACATTTTCTCTAGAATGCCAAAATCATCTAAATTTGACTACTAATTTTCCCAATTTGGTCAAATATTTCCTTCATTATGGCAAAAACAAATTTCCCTAGTTTTCCTCCACTAAAACTAGATATCTGCCAGATAACTCCGCTAAATTTGGAACCTTTTCTGGATTTAGGGGCACCTCCAGAATCTCTGCCATACTAAACTACGCTTAAATTAAACATGATTTTTGATTAACTTTGGTCATTAACGTGTAAGCACAATTAGAGGTAGCCCTTGACGCTAGTCATGGTATGTGGTAACATGATGGAGGGGCTGGCCCCTCCATGCTCCGCCAGCCCCATCGTGTAAAGGATAAATAACAGTTGTTGGCATTGATTTTCAAAGCAGAGCCATGACATGTTGGTAAGAAGGCTGGCTTGTGGGGCAGAGGTCTGGGGTTCAAACCCAACCCCACTCCCATTATATATATTTTTCCATTACATATCATAATGGACCTTTGGACTTTAATAACACATGAGAATTTGACATTTGAATATGTGCATTTCCATATATATATTGGGAGTCACACTTTGGAGCTGAGTTATTAGGCTTATGTAGCCTCCATGACATGGTAATCTGCAATGGCATGAAAGTGTGGCCAACATCTTGTGAAATTACATGTAAAACATACAATGGTCAAAGTGTGGTGGACTATGTAATATGCTCTGAGGGCCTTATCTGCAAGATGTTAGAGTTCAATATTGAAGCTTGTCCTATAGAGATGAATTTTGATCATATGCCTCTTTGTATTAAGTTAGGCGTATAATCAAGTGGGATACAAGAAGGGCAGAACCAACAAGGTCATAAGAAGGTGCATGCAAATGGAAGAATTCTCATAAATCAAGAAAACCAAGAGCTCTTTGTCACTTCTTTAGAAAAACACTTTCAGTGGGAAAAAATCAGCACAAAAAACAAGGAAGACAATGCAGAAATAGAAGGCATGGGTAGAAGCATGTTGATCCCTATAATCCACAAGGCTTGAAAGGTGTGAAAAAGGTCTCAGCCTAAGAAGAGGGTTTCAAACACCTTCCCAAAAAATTCTTGGTTTGATGAAGAATGCAAAGTGGCTAAAAGATCCCTTAAAGAGAAGAAGGCAGATAGTGAAAGAAAGAAAAAGTATAAAAAATTGATAAAAACAAAAAAAGAAATTTATGTGACTGCAAGAAGAAAGGATTTAATATCTTTGGGAAAGCACAACCCCAAAATGTTTTGGAGAGAATTACAACAAAAGAGAAAGCAAACAGATAATAATATCTCAACTACTCAATGGATGGAATATGCAAAGCTTCTTTATGAGAGAAATCTAGAGAAAAACAACCCACCCATAATCAACTCCACAAATGAATTATTTTCTGTGGAGGATGTCAAGCGAGGCATAAAAAAATATGGCGAGTGGTAAATCCCAAGACATTGATGGGTTATAGGAAGAATTCTTAAAGTGGGGGGTGGATATATTGGCCCCAATCATCAAAAGGATCTTCAACAACATCACACAAGCCAATTTCCAGTGGATTGGACAACAAGTATCGTTATCCCTCTTTACAAGGGGGGAGACACCAATAACCCCTCTAATTATTGCACTATTATGGTCAATCCTCTTCTTGGAAAATTGTTTGGGAGCATGATGGAGCGTAGAATCAGTAGCTGGGCAGAAAAAGAGGGTAAAAGAGCAAGAGGATAGGCTGGCTTTAGGCCAAAGCATTCTACAATTAATTATTGCATCACGCTCAGGCACATCATTGAAAAAGTATGGGACATTTAAGGTGAGGAAGCCTTTTTTTGCTTTGTTGATTTCAAAAAAGCTTTTGACACTGTTCCTAGGGATAAGATTTGGAAAAGAATGGAAGAGCTTGGAATCCAAAATGAATATAGAGTTGTTATCCACAAATTGTATGAGAAAGTTAGTGCTAAAATCAGAACTAAAGAGGGCTTCTCAGAACACTTTAGTAGTGACATTTGGGTCAAGCAGGGGTGCCCCCTTTCTCCCACTCTACCTGGTTTATACATTGATAGTCTAGAAGAATGGCTAAACAACACCAGTGGAGAGGGTATTCAGATAGCAGGGTACGTAATGAAGCTACTTCTGTACACTGTTGATCTTATCTTAATGGAAAAATCTGCCCATGGTTTGAGAAAACATTTGAAAGCATAAGAGCTTTTATGTCAGGAAGTTTGGATGCAAGTAAACACCAGTAAAACCAAAGTCATGATCTTCTCTTTGAAAAATTAAAAGCAACAGACGAGCTTCATATTTGAGGAAAAAAATATGGAGATAGTGGAAGAATACAAGTACAATAGGCTCAGTTGGGAGACATGCATAACTAAAAGGATCTAAGGGGGGTGGAGAGCTTCTTACCTTCTCTAGAACAGATGTAGGGAAGTAGAATTGTGGGACTGGAGAACCAAGAAAACACTAATTGGGGTGTTATTTGCCTCAGTTGTATTATATGGATGTGAAGTTTGGGGCAGGAGCATGTCAAATCACAAGTGGAGACAAATAGAACGAATTCAAAAGCACTTAATCATTAGTAACCTCAAATTCAAGGCAACATTCCCATATGAGTTCCTTCTAGCTGAGGCTGGAATGTTTCCATTGGAAGCTTCAGCAATCATTCGTTTGCTAAGCTATCTAAAAAAAGTGGAAAACATGGAGGCACATCGCTGGCCCAAGTTGATTCACATGGAGGAGCTACAACGCATGAAGAAAACATGGAGGAAACTAAATGACAAATGGATGAGAAAATGAGGAATTAATTGGCAAGATTGTCCTAATGCTAAAGGGGAGATAAAAAATTAGGTGGCTGAAAAATTTAGGACTACCATGTGGGAAAAACAGATTGGCAAAAAAAAGCGATTTATCTCAAAAACTTCAACCCATCACAATCGCATGAAGAAAAGACTTACTTGAGTGCGGAAATCAAGGGAAAAGCTAAAATTTTAATAGCACAACTGAGGAATGGATCTCACCATCTTAGGTGTGAGACAGGTAGATGGATAACCCCCAAGGAAGAATGGGAAGAAAGAATTTGTAACTTTTGCAGGCTAGGTGCAGTTGAAACTGAATGGCACTTTATCATGGAGTGTCCGGCATATGATGATATTCGTAATCAATTTGAAAGTGATCTAAAGGTGGAAAATTTGAGTACGTTGTTCGAAGAAGAAAGGCTCCACAAAATGGCGAATTTCTTGATCAAAATCCACAGAAAAATAACCGCTTTAAAGGGAAACTAGAGAATATGATATCCTGTTTGTTGGAGGTGGAATGTGGGTCCCTTAGACCAGTGGGTCTTGTGGACGTTATTAAAACATATCATATCATATCATAGCACATTGGTATATGGTCCATAACCTTTGTTTAATCGAACCATATGGTTTGAAATGTCATATATATACATTGTTTTTTTTTTCTAAATTGGTCTATTTCTATTAATAATACAAAAATTACAGCGAGGTCTTAGCCTTCAAAAATCTTGCCCAGTGAAGCGGCATTCTGTCAAATATACCTCTTAAGACTGACCAGAAGTTTTCAAACATTGGACCAAAAACCCTGTTAAGAGACTAACTATTCTAGCAAAGCCGCCCACGCAGGGGAAACCGGCTATGAGACTTAGTGACATAAAAATAAACGCCTAAGCACAAAAAAGCAAATTCAGACAAACAGTTAACCGTCAAAGACCTGAAGGTGCTTTCCAGAAACCTGTTATTCGGGTGGTTGTTCTTCAATGATACGGCAACCATAATCTTGAGTTTCATCATCCTGCTTCTGGAAGTCTTCGTGGACCTTGGAATCGCCTGCATTGACCTTGCCCTGGCTCCCCGGAGAACCTGTGCCATGGATCTCACTACCGCCAATATCCTCATGCTACAGATTGGGGACCGGAGGGGAAGACAGAAGATCGTTGAGGCCCTTCTCCATAAGCTCGTCCTCCGCCTGAAGATTCTGCTGCACGGAATTAGCCTGAATGTCAAGGGTTAAATTGACTGCCATGGTGACACTGCAGTTTGCGCAAGGAAAGCAGAATTGCACGTTGTGAGAGTGAGCAGGGGGAGAGGACAGAGAAGGCATGGTGTGGGTGAAACCCCTGGCCGAAAGAGAATGCACAGACCTATGACCCCGGCCACTCCGTGTATCAGGATAGCGCCCAGCGAAAAACTCAGAAGAGTTGGAAGTCGAGCCAGAGTTGGAAGAGGAAGGAAAGCGCGCTGGCTGTCCACGAATTGCCCCTCTTCTGGATCTCATGTGATGGAAAATACGCGGCATATTGAAAATGGAAAGCTGAGCATAGTGAGAATCTTCAGGCCCGAGGTTGGAAGCACGGGCAACGAAAGATTGCGAAGGCGAATGAGGAGCCAAATCACAAGCTGAATGCAAAATTGGCCAGGAGTTGCAAAGGGGGCTGCAAGTGTAATGGAGACCGGGCTCAAGCTCAAGGCATCCAACAAGAGCACACCTCTTCCCTACGCCGGACCAGGACCATGGATCAGTGATCACATTGGAGCAATTAGCCCGCAGAGGAGTAATCAAAATACATCGAGAGTATGGCTTCATGTTTGAAATGCTTTGAATCTGGTTGGAGAGGACGCTCTGCATTAAAAATTCATTTAAGTTGATCGCTGGTGCGTAAATGCATTGAGAACCTGTGTGCTGGTTAGCGGTGGCACCAATCCACACGCAGACCTGCCAAATCTCCTCACACTCCGGCGTACAGAACACATTAAACGCCCGCATCCGGGGGACGAAGGTCTTGTTGCACCAGAAGTGTGCATTCTTGAATGAGCTGATCATGATCCGAAATATGTAATGGTCCAGAGAAAAAAGGCACTTGCTGAGTGAATCCATGGTTAGCCAGACAGTCCGCGACTTTGTTGGCTGAACGCCGTATGTGCTTGAAGATGATGATGCGAGGAACTCTAAGCCAATATTCGATTTGTTCTAACCTGCTGAGGAGACGCCAACTCGAAGCAATCTTTGCTGCAGGGGTGCCTCATTGAATTCGTATTGCAGCTTCAATAAGGATTTGGGAATCCCCTTCAATCTCCAGAGGGAAGAGATCTTCCTGTTCTGCAATGCAAAGGCCATGCCAAAGACCTTAGAGCTCTGTCGCGTTATTGGAGTCCCTGCCAAGAGAGCCAGAGTAGATATGCTTGACAGAGTTGGACTCATCATGAAAAATACCTCCAAAACCAGCCGGGCCAGGATTGCCCTTGGCTGCACCATCGAAGTTTAACTTGAAGGAGTGTGGAGCGGGCGGAGACCAAGATTTGGGAGAGTCTTTATGAATGGAGTGTATAGCCTGGGTTGGATCAGTAGGAGAAAGTTTCAAATTCCATCTTTCCCAAATGCGGCGTTCCAGGGGTGTGGAAGGCATGTCTGTCTCTTGCCAATGCTTGAGGGCCAGAGTTTCTTGGAGGCTCTGCTGAAGTTGCAACCAGAGGATGTCGGGAGGAGTGCTTTGGTTTTTAAAGATTCTTTCATTGCGCTCCTTCCAAATGATCCAGTAGATGAAACCTGGAATGAGAGCCCAGAGAAAATTTAGCAAATGGCTTCCATAGGGCTGCATAGGCCAATTCCGGATGGTCTTGACCATATCTCCTATACTTCTTCTAGATCTTATGTTACATGTTTCAGTGCACTCCCAAATTTGAGACGCCAGAGGGCAAGTATCCATAAGATGCAAAATTGTTTCAATGTGATTGTTGCAATTGGGACATCTTGAGGGCCCAATGAAGCCACGTTTTAGTAATTTGTCCCAAGTGAGGATACGTTGTTTACTAAGGAGCCATATAAAGGTTGAAATTTTAGGCCAGATACCAGGTTGCCAAACATGGTTCCATAAAGTATCTTTCGAGGACTGCCTGGGGCAAAAAAGCAGCTTGAAAGCTTCTTTGGTGGTGAAGTATCCTTTGGGGGAATATCCCCAAATGCATTTTGTCCCTCTGATCGGAAACTTTTATTCTTCTAAGTCTCAGTTCTTGATCAATATCCTCAAAATTTTCTCCTTTCCAATCTTCCTACCATGTAGCTGCCGAAGTCCATTGCTGAATACCTTGAAAGGGCTGTGGCTGCCAAAAACAATGTACTTGGGACTGAGCAGTTAACTGAAGAGAAGCTTGCCAGTTTGGTTTGTCAAAGAGAGTGGCCAGCTTAGGGAGTTGCTGCCAGGAATCATCCCAGAGTCTTGCTGTGGTTCCAGAGTGAACTTCCCAAAAGCTGTGCTCTTGGATAAAGGCACAGTGCTGCCTAGCGGCATTCCAAATTAAGGACCCAGGGGCAGTAGAGGTGATGCGAATGAGATCCTCCTGGGGACAACCCGGTGTATATTTTGAGTGCCAAAGAGGGGCCCAAGGTGTATTTGGCTTAGAAAGCCAATTCCACCATATGCGTGCCCCCATAGTGAGATTGCTTTGAACAGGGTCTCGCAAGCCTAGCCCTCCGTCTGATTTTGGAAGGCATACTTCAGACCATTTCACTAGAGCCCATTTTCTGTTCAGACTCGAGGAACCCCAAAGAAAATTCCTTTGAAGATTGCGAATTTGTTTAAGAACCCATTTAGGAGCAGCCAGAATAGAGAAAAGGTATAAAGGCATGGCTTGTAGAACAAATTTGATGAGGATGAGCCTGTTGGCAATGTTAAGCAAGCGAAAGGTCCAAGAAGAAAGTCTTGCTTCCATTTTTTCAAGAAGAACTCTCCAGGAGGAGTGTTTAAGGGCTGAGTCAAAGAGAGGAGCTCCAAGGTACTTCGAGGGAAGCGAAGCAATCGAAAAGCCCAGGATTCTAGAAATGTTGCGTTGGGTAGTGGTGGGAGTATGGAAGAAGAAAAGCTGGGATTTCGAAGCATTGACTATAGTGCCCGAGGTTGCGGAAAAGAGATCCAGCAGGGACTTAAGGGCAGAGGCCTCTTGAACAGAAGGGTGACCAAAAAGAATATTATCATTCACGAACTGTTGATGAGAAATGGGAGGGCGGTCATGAAGGGAGATGCCTTTGACAGAATTGGAGGAGACAACATGATGTATAAGGAGACTAAGACCTTCAGCCATGAGAATAAAAAGAAATGGGGACAGGGGATCCCCCTGACGAATACCTCGAGAGGAGTGGAAAGGCACTGAAGGAGAGCCATTGAGAAGGATTGAAAAGCTAGGTGAAGTAATAAGATTCATGATCCAACGAGTCCAGGTTGCACTAAAACCAAAGGCCAAGAGCATTTGTTTGATGTAATTCCAACTCAATTTATCAAAAGCTTTGGAAAGATCTAGCTTGAGTATCATACCTGGTTTTTTGAGAAGCTTTAGAGAATGTATCACCTCATGCGATAGAATGATGCCATCCAAGATCTGACGCCCTTCCACATACCATGTCTGCTCCAGCGAGATAAGAAGAGGAAGAAGGGGTTTAAGCATGTTGGCTATGATTTTGGAGATGAGTTTGTAAATCACATTGCAAAGCGCAATGGGCCGATATTTCTCCGGAGTGCTGGAATCTTCTTCTTTAGGAATGAGAGCTAGAAAGGTCGAGTTTAGAGAGGGAAGAAGCCAGTGCATTTCTTGTGATTCTTCAACAAGCTCTCATACCTCTGTTTTGATTAACTCCCAGAAAGCGTGAAAAAAAATGGCTATGAACCCATCTGGCCCCGGCGCCTTTCCATCTTTGAGTTGCGTCATGGCTTCCTCTACCTCTTGGGGTGTGACCGGCCTGAGAAGCATGCGATTGTGTTCGGCAGTAATAGTTTTAGAAATGTGCTGCACGACAGAGTGGATGGCCTGAGACCTGTCTCCTGGGGGTTCACTTAAGATGTCCTGAAAGTACTGTGTGAATTCTTGTTCAATCTCTTCGTGAACTTCAAGTCTTTCTCCATGCTGATTATTGACAAAAGCAATGTTGTTGTACATTCTACGTTGAATGGTGGACTTATGGAAGAATTTGGTATTTTTTTCACCATCTTTAAGACATCTAATCCTGGATTTTTGCCTCCATAAGGTTTCTTCTTGTTGTCTTCTTTCTTTGATTTTGATGAGAAGTTCTTGCTCCTGTTGAGCAAAAGCTTCTGATCTACCTTCTGAGATGATGTGTTGTTGTAGGTCACCCATTTTCCGCTCGAGCTCCTTTTGATGGGAAAATATATTACCAAAATGTGAGCGATTCTAGGATTTGAGGTCAGTCTTGAGATACTTGAGCTTCTCCTGAAATTGATACATCTTGGCACCGGCTGGCGGGGAAAAGGAATGCCAAACTTTTGTTACCATTTCTTTGAAATTGTGATGAGTGAACCAGAAGGATTTGAAATGGAATGGTCGATTGCATCTAGAACTAGGACGTGACCACTACAGCAGAATGGGTCAATGATCAGATCCTGCATGAGGTAAGATGAAGGATTGAAAATCCCCTCCCAGATGGATTGCATTATCGGACATTAAGAATCAATCTAGCCGCGAGGCAATATGCTAAGACCCCTTTCTTTTATTGGTCCAAGTGTGTTTGCCGTTGGATGTTTGAAGGTCTATGAGCTGATTGCTGATGAAGTCTTTGAAACCAGAGCTTACCTCTTCCAGCCTGGTCCTGCTTCATGATTTTTCCTCCAGTGCAGTGATCAGGTTGAAGTCGCCCCCACAGATCCAAAGGGGGAACTGTCTGACTGTGTTGAGCTCGGAGAGTGTGTTAAGCAGGTCCATTTTTGTTTGTTGGTCTTGAGAAAAATACACATTAGTGAGGTGGCCATGTGTGTTGGTCCCCACTAAATGAAAAGTAGTTTGTATAAAGTAATGAGATGCATGAAAGTCATAGAGAGCAAGAATCTGAGGATTCCATATAATGGCGAGACCTCCAAAAGCGCCAGACGCATCCACGGAGACTGAATGAGAGCCGAGCCAAAACTTATTCAAGAGCTTATCTAGAGCAGTACTGCTGCATTTGGTCTCCTGCAAAAAGAAAATGGAGGGCTTGTCTTGCTGAATCATGTTTTTTAACATTCGATGTTTTGCAGGGCTGTTGAGCCCCCTTACATTCCATGAAATAAGCTTCATGAGGAACTGTGGGGGAGAGTCTTGTAGAACTTGGTCAACTTGGGGAACCGCCCGGATTCCACAAGTAATTCTCTGATAATGATTGTCCGCTGCAGATCTGTTTTACGCCCCCGTTTCTTGGATTCTTTCATGATTTTCTTGCCATCCCAGGGACTCCCAGCTTGTATGCCTAGAGAAGTACTTTGCTGCGCTCTGGACAGGACTACTTCCAGACTATCAATCTGTCGAGGAGGAATAGTACTGAACTCGCGCTGATGACATGCCGCTTCCAAACTGAGAATATCCAGATCTCCCAGATCTATACTCTCGGGCTCTTCTTCCATATGATACGGCATATTCAGATCTGCTGTGTCCTTGCTTGGCTATGTATTGTGAACTATATAATTGTCGAGATCCATAAGGACATTTTTGAGGGCTGATTCTTTCTCATTGTGGACAACCAATGTGGAGGCAACCGTAATGGTACTCTCATGGTTAGGGACTGAGGAGGTGGGGAGCGGAGATTTGGGAGGGCGTAGCGAGTCAGAGGATGGAGCTTGAGGAGGGAGGTCCTCCGAATCGGGTCGATTGGCCAAGATTTCAAAGTTGTTTCTCAGATCTGATTTTTTTGGAGCCTCGGAAGAAGAGGGTGGTTTCTTGGAATGTCGTTTTCGACTGGAGACCTTAGTGAAACCTTCTGCGTCTTTTCTTTGCTCAGTGGAGGTGCTTTTTTGCTGCTGATTCAAAGGGAAATCACGGTAGAGGTGACCGTGTTCGTGACACTTCCTGCATCGGAAAGGAACATGCTCGTAGTCAAGGGTCTGAATCCACTCAAAATCGTCATGAAACAGACTTATTGAGTCCATGAGAGCCTTTTCCAAGTGCATATAAACGCAGATCCGAGCGTAGGAGGTGTAACGTCGGAGTTTAGTTTCCTCTGCAGCCTTGATGAACACCCCCAAGCTGTTTCCTATGTCCCTTAGAGTCTCTTCATCCCAGTATTCTTGTGGAAATGAGTACATACGGATCCAGACTGGTGCCCAGTTAAAGTCCTCTTTATCTGGTTTAAATCTTTCTTTCCAATACTGTAGGTAAAGACCTGCAGAGTTGAAGAATTACGGTCCTCCCTCAAAGATGCGAGTTCTTTCCTCCAAACAGTTGAAAATCGCAGTGAAGAAACCTTTGGGGCCTAGCTGCAGGGTAACTTGTCCTTTGGGCCTCCATTTGGAGAGAATCCAACCGTGCAAGGATTTTTCAGTTGGCCAAAGACCTATAAACTTTCCAATGAGGGCATGATCCCTCATATACTGAATGTGCCCATTGATTCGATGGCTGGGTAGCTCTATCTTGATTCGTTCTGCAGTCTTTGGGATGCAAGTAGCTGAGGACACTTTTTCTTGTTGTGTCGTGGCGGCATTCGCTTCTATCTTCTTGTCTTGAGTGTCTGCTGAGCCTTGAACGTCATCTCCTGAGGCATTTGCAATGGAACCAGGGACATAATCTGCCTATGGAGCCAGGCAAGAACTGTCAATATTGTCTGTAGCGGCAGGGGTGTCAGAAGGAATTTTATTGAAGGGAGGGGGAGCAGAGCCCTCCCCTCCGGAGGCTGGGTTCATGATGAATTATTCAGCAGAGCGGCTTGAGGGTAACAGGCAACGGAACATCGATCGCTGTAGAGACACTCAAAGAGAGCGCGCGCAGAGCAGGATCCCTAGTGGAGCGCGCAGAGCCATTATCCCTTTCGGGGCCATATATACATTGTTAATATATACGTTGGCACCATATTAAAATAAAACCCACCATTACCATATGCTTGCCACCATTAAATATAAATGTTGAGTTGGTTTGAAAAAAAAATATGTGTGGATTTTAAATGTAATTTAAAGTTTATATATATATATATATATACTCATTAATTAAACCTAATTAATTTAAAAAATAGAAATTTTTAATACATAATATTATTTACCAAATTCAATCTTTAGAGGTCATTGGACAATTTTTACCTTCACAAACCAAACTGGTGAGTCCTGTAGTGAGACTTGTCACAGTCCCATTGGACTAAAACTGAAGAATATTCCTGAATGCTGACTAGGCTACCATGTCATCAGCCTGTACATTTTCTACAATTTTTTAATAAAAATTTCTTTGTTCTGAATGATGATCAACAGAGCATAACTCCTTCACCTGGAGTCGGTTTTCAACAAAACAAGTTGCGTTGGATTCCTTGCGATGAGATGATTGCTATAATTCTAGTTTCATTCAATTATGAAAAATTTGATTTTTGAGCTAAATACTAAGCACCCAATCAACAAAATTAATAGTGAATTTCAGATGCACAACTCAGAATATCTACAGTATTCATTTTTAGTCTAGGTTTCGAGTCTAAATCAAGACTCATCTTTAGGACAACTTGCTAAGAAGAGAAAAGATCAGGGTGAATAAATAGTGATAGAAAGAGATAAAAAGGTCGACCAGTTCTTAAAATTTTAATTAATTAGCTATTTATTTTAGTTTTTTCAAAAAAAAATATTTTTTATTTTTTATTTTATTTTAATTTAATAATGACACATATAAATTTTTATTATTATTGTTTATTGAATTATTTATTAGTTATTATACCCTATTTATTATTGTTATTTTATTAAAATTAATATTATTAAAACTTTTATTTTATTTATTAATACTAATATTAGTGGATAAATAAAATAAAAGTATTAATAAAATAATTTTTAATAATATTAATTTTAATAGAATAACAATAAAAAATAGGGTAAAATAACTAATAAATAATTCAATAAACAATAATAATAAAAATGCTATATGTATCATTATTAAATTAAAATAAAATTAATTAATTATATATATATATATATATATATATATATATATATATATATATTTTTTTTTTTTTTTGAAAAAACTAAAATAAATAGTTAATTAAGTAGAACTTTAAGAACTGGTCGGCCCTTTCATCTCTTTCTTTCCACTATTTATTCACCCTAATCTTTTATCTTCTTAGCAGGTTGTCTTGAAGATGGGTCTTGATTTAAACTCGAAATGTAGACTAAAAATGAAGACTGTGGATATTCTGAGTTGTACATCTAAAAATATACACCACGGAATCCTCCAATCTATAATAGTGAATTTCATAGAAACCAACACAACCTCCCTTGAGGAAAAAGGATTAAACAGATCAGGGTTGGTTGGTTTGGAAGAATAAAAATGTTACATAATGCTATTACAGAGTGCTAGAGTATTGATGTCTGTAGATGTAATGATTTATGTTGATGTTTCAAAATGTAAGTGTTTCTGAAGCACTACACCCACATCAACATCTCAGACTCCTCATCAGCTTTTGAGGAGTAATGGGAATGTTATACTATCATTTTAAACTACTCGAGTCAAAGTTTAGTGGAGGTTAATAATAATGCAACTCAACCTACTCGGCAGCGAGGAAAAAGAAAAATAAAAACCTAACACACTATCCCCAACACAAAACTATGTACAAAAAGCAGCAAACCAATCATATCTCTAAGGTTGGGGCCTTAGATCACTAAAGTGCCTAATCTTCTATAAATACAGGAAAAAGGTAGTGAGCAAGTCAGAGCTTAGGCTAAAAGGTCTTAAGTCTGGTAGAGCACAAGCCATTGTAAATAATAAAAAAATAAAAGAGATTGGATATAATATTTACGCATGAACAATTAAATAAACAATATCCCTCCTATAATGTCAAACATTAAATGCATATGTGAATTAGTGAAGACATATTATACACTTAATGTTGCTTTAATTGTTTTTTTGGTCAAATGAAAATTTCGTTAACACATTTATTTTGTAATTTAGTTAAATAAAATAACTTGTTAGAGTTAATGTTTGAACTTGTAACATCCAAGTTGCATAACTATTGACTTTACAGCTGAACCATGTACCTAACTTGTGAAACTAGCTATTTAATCATATAGTTAACTTGTGAAACTAGCTATTTAATCATATAGTTAAGTTGTTGTATTTGTATTTGTTTGTTTTATTGAAAAAAAAAACTTAATTCATTATGTCAAATAGATAATTAAATCATTTAATGAATAAGATTTATTTGTTACAACAACCAAACATTAAAGAACTTGTAGCCAATAAAAAAATAATAAAAACTAAAGTAAAATTAAAATATATACATAAACAAAACTAAGTTAAAAAAAAATCAAAATATATACATAAACAAAACCAAGTTAAAAAAATATCGCTAACTAAAACAACTATTAAACAAAATAAAGATTAAACACATTATATATATAAATTAGGATTAATGTGATATACGATGCAACATGGTAAAAGCATGAAATTTACAAAAGGCGAAAGAAAACACATAATTTTAGGACTGTAAAAAGAAAATTAAAACATTTATTAACAAAACAAGATGTAAAGTTTGGAACTTAATAAGAAAATGAACTTAGAGATACCAAAACAACCAAGTACACTTTCATGGGGTGGAATATGCCGATAAAGTGAAAGGTGTTACATAGTTGGGGAAATTTTCCATTTTATTGCTTTCTCAACCAAATACACTTCCATGTTTTGAAATATGCAGGTAAAATGAAAGGTGTTACATAGTTTCTTTAACCGAGTTGAAGTAGGTAAGAATTTTTGTTTAGCATAACAGTAACAAAGTTAATACCAATTTAAATAATAAAACAATGAAACTAATGCAACAACGAGTCTTACTTTTTACCAAATTGTAAACAAGTAAAGCTATGTAGTGACTTCTTAAGAGGCACTCAAAGAAACATCCTTGCAGACCTGGAAATGACATCACATAGGTAAAAGTTAGATGCATGAGGAGAAAAACTTAGGAATAAAACAAAGAAAGTCACCCACAACATTTGGGTGTGTAGAAGGGAATCCTTTGTTTGATGTTGTTGCTTTTTTTTATGAGTCTTTTTCTGTAGATGAATGGGTTCGATCAATTTTTTAAAATTGGCTCAACCGTCGTATGAATGTCTGTATTCGTTTTGTAGATTGGAAATTACTCAAAATTTCTTTAAATCTTAATCATTGTTCTCATTAATTTTTTTACTTGTAACTTGCAATCACTCATTCTCCATTCTTTATTTGTCCATTTTTATAATATAATTAGTGACATACCTCTTTAAGCCTCCATTCATCTGAATTTAATTTAAATTCCAGATTGTCGAGAAGTTGACTTTGTTTTCATTCACCTAACTTCAATTCCTCCTTTTTATTTATATTTAGCCTCAGATTTTCGTATGTGTACTAGTTTTTTTTTTTAATAATTCATCATCCATCACCCAGGTCTATTTTAGCCGTGATCCTTTTTTATTAAAACATTTACTTCATCACCATACCACTTTGAGAGTGATAAAAAATTCCATGACGTGTATATATATATATATAATTCAAACCATTAAGCCGTTCCCATCTATCAAAACTCGTTGATATTGTGCGTTTTATGAAGTTCCATGTCAGAAAATATACACTTTGCTGATGAGTGAAGTCTAATATGTGCTTTTTTATATAGTAATGGTCTGAGATTAGAATGAATTAATATAAAATGACTTAATACACATGATATGTAATATTTATAACATTCAAAAATATAATTTAAACAGTAAAAAATTACATATTGTTTTTTTCACTCTAAAATTAGTTTGCAAAAAATTTAATATCTGTCAATTCTCATATTAAATCCGTACTTTAAATGAATCTATACTAGTAAATATGAATTAAATATGAATTTGCAAGTCATAAAACTATTAAGTTGAATAACTCCTCTTCTTTCAGAATAAGGTTCAAGAGTAGAAACTTGGTCTCTTATTCACGTTTCTGAAGAATGGGGCGGTTTTGAGTTATGAGATAATTGCAACATTTTTTTTGTTTGCAATTTGAAGAAAAAATTTCCAACGTGATTGCAGATGGGGATAATTAATAACAACTGTCGTTGAATCTGAGCTCTGAACAGTTGCATAAAATCATTTTGTAAAACCATAAATTGCACGTATATATAGAAAATTATGATTTCCTGTGTGTATTCTGTTCTGGCCTCCCCAAACACTGCTGGAACTCGAATTCAGACAATATGCATTGCTTGCAGTAGTGCACTACAACCATTGTCAAGAATGGCATGATTAAGAGGCTCACTAGCTTTTATTGCATGTCAAGTAGTATATTCCTGAGAATTTTGTCTCCATCAATCCACAGTTTATAAAGCGATAAATATATAAGACTGAAAAATATCTTCTCCCCGTCGGATTCTCTCTGGTTTATAAACACTTTGGGTTTTGTTTTTGGCACTTGTTCATGTTTGATAATTATAATTTCTTTATCCCCTTTTTTAATATTTGAAAATTATATTTCCCACATTGGTTGTGGGAGAGTATAAAGTCTTGTACATATAGTGCATTCCTCTTCAATGCGATTTTAAGATAATGAGAGCCTTTGGAAGGGGCCAGGCCTTAGTGTGATTGGAATAGGCGGTAGGGTCATACTTTGGTTGTGAGTGTGCGTTGGCCACATGTTACGAAACTTTACATATATATTTTATTGAAGAGGATGCAAAATATTTTATTAAATAGGACACGAAATATCCCACCTGTGTGGTGTGAGAATATAATACGCTATTTATAAACATGGTTGGAGGTTATTAAAAGTTGATGATATGTGCCCACTTCAAATGTAATACGAAGTGTCTCATTAATAGTGTGACAAGAAAAATGATTGAAGTGTGAAAAAATAAAGGTTGATTCAAATTTCTCCTTTCTCATTAATAAGGTGACAAGAAAAATGATTGAAGTGTGAAAAAATAAAGGTTGATTCAAATTTCTCATTAAGAGGGTGACATGAAAAAATAAAGGTTGATTCAAATTTCTCATTAATAAGGTGACAAGAAAAAATAAAAAATACAAAGTGTGAAAAAATAGAGGTTGATATAGAGAGTGAAAAAATACAAAAAGTACAAATGTAGCTAGAGTGAAAAAATACAAATACAAAGTCGAAGACTAGTGAGTACTTAAGGAAGGATGAAAGAGTGATCAGTGAGCCCTCTAATTTGATGTTTTCCCTCTCCTATTGGTTGAGCCTGCTTACACATCCTTTCTAACAACCTCTTTTTTAGGGGAGCCATACCTTCTACCTACCTAGCCTGCATGAATGAAACTACTTAACTTGGGTGTTATTCTTCGTATGGATAATGGGGATCTCATGATAAGGACTCTGGCATGGATATAGAGTGAAAAAATACAAAGGCTATATAGGGTGACAATATAAAGGTGACAAGAAAAAATAAAAAATACAAAGTGTGAAAAAATAGAGGTTGATATAGAGAGTGAAAAAATACAAAAAGTACAAATGTAGCTAGAGTGAAAAAATACAAATACAAAGTCGAAGACTAGTGAGTACTTAAGGAAGGATGAAAGAGTGACCAGTGAGCCCTCTAATTTGATATTTTCCCTCTCCTATTGGTTGAGCCTGCTTACACATCCTTTCTAACAACCTCTTTTTTAGGGGAGCCATACCTTCTACCTACCTAGCCTGCATGAATGAAACTACCTAACTTGGGTGTTATTCTTCGTATGGATAATGGGGATCTCATGATAAGGACTCTGGCATGGATATAGAGTGAAAAAATACAAAGGCTATATAGGGTGACAATATAAAGGTTGATAAAGAGAGTGAAAAAATACAAATGTAGCAAGCCAGTAAGTAGCTAGCCAGTGAGTACTTAAGGAAGGATGAAAGAGTGTAGTGGTATGTTCTAGTAGTCGAAGTAGTCGTAGAGGTAGTATCCCTCTAATTTTATGTTTTCCCTCTCCCTTCGGTCGAGTCTGCTTACACATCCTTTCTAACAACCTCTTTTTTAGGGGAGCCCTCCATTAATGGCTCTACCTACCTGACCTGCATGAATGAAACTATCTAACTTGGGTGTTATGCTTCGTATGGATAATGGGGATCTCATGATAAGGACTCTAGCATGGATATAGAGTGAAAAAATACAAAGGCTATATAGGGTAATAATATAAAGGTTGATATAGAGAGTGAAAAAATACAAATACAAACAAATGTCTCATGTATTTTGGATATAGAGTGAAAAAATACAAAGGCTATATAGGGTGACAATATAAAGATTGATATAGAGAGTGAAAAAATACAAAGGCCATATAGGGTGACAATATAAAGGTTGATATAGAGTGAAAAAATACAAAGGCCATATAGGGTGGCAATATAAAGGTTGATATAGAGTGAAAAAATACAAAGGCCATATAGGGTGACAATATAAAGGTTGATATAGAGTGAAAAAAACAAAGGCCATATAGGATGACAATATAAAGGTTGATATAGAGTGAAAAAATACAAAGGCCATATAGGGTGAAAATATAAAGGTTGAGGCATAATAGTAGAAAGTGCCAAAGGCAGCATAAATTCATATGGATTTTATAATGATGAAAAAGGGGCATAGTAATATCTTAGGATCTGAAATGTCTCATTTATTTCGAATATAGAGTGAAAAAATACAAAGGCCATATAGGGTGATGATATAAAGGTTGAGTTGCAATAGTAGATAGAGCCAAAGGGAGCATAGTAATATCTTAGGATAAAAAACTTCCTTGAAAGAAAGGTTGAATCCAAAAGTTAAACAATGTTAGGGCCATGTATATGCATAGATTGACTCCAAAATCATGTTCATCAAAATCCAAAAGTTCATAGGCTTAGAGAAATGGAATTTTTTGTAGATAAATTCATTAACGAGTGGGGCATGGATTATAATTTAAATAGGAGCCAAGAAAACCCTTTTTGCATTGGAGGAAGAAATACGAGTCTTTCTCTTTCCTTTAATTTCAGTGAAGGCTCAATACGAATCATATGGGTGATGAAGATGGAACTGGAGACTGGAAGACCAACACATGCAATGTCTTGTGAATATTTTTTTTTAAATCATTGGGGTGCATCAGCATTGGCGCCTCCATGATTCTCAATCATGACCGCTTTCAAGAAATCAACTTTGCAGTTTTCACTGAGAGAAATAGAGGCTGGTTATCAGCCTATTGGACTTATCATAGCCCCCATAAAATAAATAGTTAGACGAAGAATATGGCTCACCCAGCTTTTCATATTAGCCACACTTCTAATGTTTGTCGGGGGCGGGGACGAGGCCACAGGTAGGGGAAATGCCGACCCACTAGAGGTAGGGGTCAAGGGTTCAAGCATCATCTCGTCTCGACAAAAATCATAGCATTCATGACCAACACCCATCCTTGAACTCGCCAGACTATAAATGAATGGGAATAGAGATTGTTAACCATCATAAAATCATTGACTAGGCAATTCTAGAGGAGCTAGGGGATTTAGTTCCAAGCCTTGGCCATACTTGAGGCCATAAAAATCAATACCAACAAACATTATTTTTATTTTGGATGGTGAAAATTTTCCTGGTGAAGGATTTGATGATGAATACTATTTATACTCCAGGTTTTGTAGATGAGATTGAGGAAATTCATAGGGAATTTTAGTTAATCCAATTCTATATCCAACAACATAACTATTGGGATGGGGTCCCCTAAGGTCAAGTTTTTGGTATAAGTTTGATGAAACACGCCATGCGCAGAAGTCAAGGGGCTTTGGGGCAGGTTAAATCTCCTTCAAAATTGTAATGGGTAAAACGGGAAACCATGAGTCTCAAACCATGGTATGTGCATGTCCAAAGTTATATAAATATGTAAGGGTTGAGTCGAGTAAGGATATCATATCTTATATTTGTTGATCTTTATATTATGTTGATGTTTTGATCAAATTTGTGTGCTAGTTTTTGGGTAGAAATGCTCCTAATGGCTGTGTGCACGTAGACCTAGTCCTGAGCTGTGTGCGCAGAAGGAAATAATTATATTGGATTGAATACTTATTAATAAAGAAGAATTTTTGGCGAACTCTGTTGCAATTTCTATGTTTATGCATGAATGTGTTAATTAATTGTTGATTATTGCAAGTTATATATTTGTTCTATTTAAATGTGCATTTATCTTAGTTAAGTATATGTGAAAGATCTTTGTGTTTGCGCAAGGATTGCATCTGTGTTAAGGGTTTTAATGAAAAAATATCTATGTGATTACACAAGTATTGTTTCTACTCTGATAAGATAAATCTTATTGAAGTGTAATAATCTTCTTACACATATATATTAAGAGCTTTATCTGCATTTAGATTGATTTTCTGTGAAGTCTAGCGCAGGTCTATAAGCCTTAGATCTGATAAGTAAGATTAAATCCCACATCAAACACTCCATTGGGGTGTGGAAACCTCATTCTAGTACCCCCCCATACTACTTCGGGTGAGAATTTGGTTTGCGCAAGTAGATCACTGCCGAAAGGGCCAGTAGTTGGAGGATTTTGTTGGTTGCGTAGAACACTCCGAACCTAGGTCAGGACCCCTCAAGCCAACATATGGTTTTGTTGTCGGGACTAGGATCCGTTTGATGGATATTTGATGTTTTAGCATATGATGAAGAACAAACAACAATATTGGCTTGATAAGAAGGTGTACAAATTTGCAAAAGAAAACTGAAACCCTAAGTTTTCTGCTGAGGATTGGGAGCAAAGGTATTTCTATATAGAGGTCCACGAAATTTTCTTTGCTTCCTTTGCAACTAAGTTACAAGAGTGGTTATATCGACTTGTTTAGTTTCATACCTATGCAAAAGGTGACACGATCCCCAGGTAGACTCCTGAGTTGGTTCAATAGTTGGAGAAATCTAGCAATAAAATTACTCGCGCAGTAGATTATTGGATTGATAGCGTTCTGAGTGGGTTTGTGACTGAATTTTTTATTGAAACTTTTGTGTCATATTCTGAAGCTGAAATGAGACTTTTTAAAGGCTCGAGAGGTAATTTTATGCCCTCATTGAAATTGTGGATTAAAATGATTTTATGTGAAAAGGGTACTCTGTGCAACCACATTGAGTGAAAGTACCGAAGAGGCCCAACTACACGCAATGGGAAAAATTACAGAGTAGACCTAGAGGGAGATTTTATATATATCCCTCTTAAAGGTAATTCATATAGTGACGAGGGCTCTGAAACAAGTATCTCTGGTGAATCTACACACTCAGAAGAAGAGGGATTGCAAGATCAAAGTATTTTTGGGTCATTAGCCGTAGTTCAGATCACCTCCACTCCACTCCCAAATTCATCTCACACAAACATGTCATCTACTCCACCTCCACCTCCACCACTAGAAGTCGATATGGCTACTTCCATAAAGGTGCCAAATTTCAAGGGTGTTGGAAATGAAGAAGCTGACCAATTCTAGTTCATCATAGATGTTGTGTGGAAAACGTAGAAAATCAATAGCGATAATGTTAAGAAAGCGTAGCCTGCTATTGCATTTCAAGAACACGCATTGGATTGGTACATGAGGTATATGGAAAAAAACCCTAACACAATGATTAATGAGCTTAAAATCTCCTTAAAGGAGAAGTTAAAAATCCAAAATCATATTCTCAATGCGTGATTGAATTAAGGAGATCCACGAAGAAGTGAATGAATTTGTATGGGAGGCAGATCAACGGTTAAAGCGCACCATTAGGAATGGAGGATTTACTATCAATGACATGCAACACAAAGAATGGTTCATTGCTATGTTGCTGTCACATTTGTGGTAGTCCTTAAACCAAAAGAAGTTTGTGACACAGGCTAAAGATGTGGAGATCACCTGAAGTTATAAGCCTTGATTATACCAGCTACACAGGTTGGGACACAACAAATCAAAATATAGTTAGCTTCTTTACACTTGGAGATACAAACTCTGCGAAAAGAGAAAGAAAATGATTTGTGCGCAGGAGTATGGTGCACACACTGTAAAGCTGAAGGGCATCACAGGGATCAGTGTCCTCTGTATAATAACTATCTGGTAATTGGAGGAACAAGTTTGATTAAGAGTGGGGAAGGGTCTAGTGAAGTTCCAAAACTATGGTGCATGATTTTTCAAGCGAGTAGATTGCACACAACAAACTTCTACCCCAGGATCGGTGAATATATTCCAGAGCTCCAACAACCTTACTACACATTTTGTCGATTAGTGGGACGTGATGAGAAGAAATGCCACAACTTTGATCTGATGATTGAGCAGGATGCTTCGTATCGATTGTAGGGTAAAGGTAGAGGACCAAATTCACCTGCATCGTCGTCTGGGCGTGATGGATTTCTAGGCCAAGAACGAGGAAGAGGAGGAGGAGATGGTCATGGAAGGGGACAACTTATTTGTTATAACTGTGCAGAATATGGTCATTATGTGCATGACTGCTCGAACCCAACACAACAATCTTGGAGGTATTGTAGATAGTTTGATCATGTTCTTGAATATTTCCCTGTATTGTTTACAAAAATGCAGGAAAATAAACCACAAACACCCACGTAGAATGTTCAAATGATGAGAGTGGAACCACTCATTAAAGACCCTAGCGTAAATATTGTAACCATAAGTGTTGTAGAAAATGCAGGTAAGAGACCTATTACCAATGTTTGGGTCCAGAGAGCACCTGAGAAAAAGGAAGGGTTTAATCTACAAAGGGAGAAGGAAACCTTTGTCACAGCAAAGAAGGACTTCATGGATCCTGGCACATCTAATGTGCCAAGCAAGCATGCCATGGATATCGTTGAAGGGGCTGAGCATGCAGAGATGAAACCTTTTTTGTAGGCCTGTATCAAGCTTCTTCACAATAAGAATGCAGCTGAGAATATTCAAGCTTTGATTAATAGTTGTGCCAAGAAAGAGCAGCCTTAAATGGAGTAAAATATTGTCAATAAAATTTACAAGAACAAGAGAAAAATTGGTCGAGAGATGCACCTAACAGCTCAGATAGGTGAGTTTGAAATGGACCAAGTCATTTTGGATCTGGGCTATGATGCAAATGTACCACCAAAGTAGACTTGGTAGAAAATGGGAGAGCCTAAGCTGGAATGGTTTGCAATACAACTGCACATCGAAAATTAGTAGAATATTATCGCAATGGGTAGACTATTTGGGGTGATAGTTGATATCGAAGGAGTTAAGACACTGGATGACTTTGAAGTTATTGAAATTTTTGATGATTTAGATCCATGCCCTGCACTGTTGGGTCTGGATTGGGTTATTGACATGGACGATATCATAAGCCTCAAGTGAAAATGTATGGTTTTTGAAAAAAATGGAACCAGGGTCGTGGTCCCTTTGGACCTCGCAGAAGGAGAAATATACACATAACGGGTGCACGTAGAAGAATATGTTGATCATATCTACAATCTAACTGTGAGTGATGAATATTGGATCAATCATACAACAGATGTTAGGCTTAGCTGGGATAGGGATAACTCATGCCACTTAGACTCAGATTAGGAGTTGGAGAATTGGTAGAGTTGTTTGCATGAAGTTTCTACACTATGTTGCAACCGAGTAACCAGATCTCTATGATGTATATCGTCTAAGGTTCATGAATTACCTTACTATGATGGTATAGGTAGTGTCAAATTTTTTTTAGAAGAATTTGAAAATTTTGTTCCAGAGGCATAGCAATTCCATGTGCTTGACCTAGTTCTATGCTCAACCCTAGTGTGATAGTGGGAAACACACAAGGACACTTTTGCTGATTGGGAAGAATCTACCCACATGATGCAATTGTGATTCAGATAGCCCAATACCCAATTTGAAGGAACCTATGGAGGCAAATAATATCCACACATGCATTTACGCAGGTGGACTGTAGCTTGGGGAGAAGATTAGTAGCCAGGTTGGGTGCATACATTCATTCATACTTTAAGTAGGATACCCATGAACTGGTATCTGGAGGTTGAAATGTGACGTGGCACAATGAAATGGGTTGCGCTAAGGGAAATATTTGTTTTAATTTTTAGTTTTGAGAGCAGATTCCCATGCATCAATACTGCCTTACACACCATTCAAGATGTGGTCTATGACATACCAGATAAACCAGAAGAACGAGCCTTACTAGCATGGGATGCACAGACGAAGGATATAGTTGAATGCCAAAATGTGACTATTGAAGATAATGAGGAGGACCCAAGAAACATCAATATCCCTGAGCTTGAAGGTCAACGGGCAGTTGTTGGGCCTGTGGTTGAATTTCCAAATGTGAATAGACCCATGAATATTAGGCAAGTCAACATTGGAACATAAGAGCAACCTAAAATTTCCAAAATAGGGATTATCAGGATGAAGATACCGTGGGTAAGGTGGCGGAGCTACTCGCTGAATATCAGGACTTATTTCCCAAAAAAAAATTAGAGTTAAAAGGGATTGTTGGGGACCTTGGTGTGATGAAGATCACTCTGAAACAAGATGCCAGGCTATTCAAGTAGTTCCCTTACAAGTTGAATCCTAAGTATAAGTATAAGGTTAAGGAGGGGTTAGAGAAAAGGGTTTCTGATGAGGTTAAGAAGACTTATGGGGTAAAAAGGAACACCAGAGGCTTTTTAGTTGCATATATCAATTCCCTGGTAGTTAAATTTTCCACCTTGATCCTTGCCTGCAAAATGATCAGGAAGTGTCACGCAACAGAGTTACCTATGTATGTGATTAAGTTGGTTGCACAATGTGTGAAAGGGGTACAATATAATTGGGCGAAGTACCTCTACAATGAATTTTTGGAAAAAAATCATGAAGCGCAAGAGCATGGTAAGCACTTCTATTATGCTTGGCTCTTGCTATTGGTCGCACTGATTGGTTGGAAACCGTCATCACAGTCCCAATTACTAGATATCGAGCCATATCTTTGCGAGGACGCTAAGTATGCATCCTTATGGAACTCGAAGTTTCCATCCAGGATAACAAAAAATAAAATATTTTGGGTGTTGTTTGATGTATAAATATTTCAAGCAGTGTAGTCTAAGCCCCGACTGTCACCTAAGATGTATGAGCAATAAAAACACATTGTGGACTTCAAGGCCACTTTTCACAATGTGCACATCCGTGCAAAAAGGGACATTGCAGGCGTCTGGTATGAGCTACCACAAATGGTTACAGAGGATGAACTTGCACACACTATGACCAAGTGCCCCCCTTATGGATCGAAGCAAGTACAACTCGTGGTGTGTCTTCATTAGTACCACCTAAGACCCCTACAAAGCCACACACACTGACAGATCATCCAAAGGATGCACAGCTAGACCAAGAACCAACTACAACAACATAGATAGTTGACCTACGCAGTGATTGTTGAAATTCAACAAGAAAATGCACCACATACTAGTGTGGGATTCCAGTCACACATGGGTGAGGAATTTAGTGACACATTAGTGCTAAATGTGGGCGTCTAATTTATTTATCCCTTAAATAATTTGGACAATAAATTGTAATCTTATCTCATAACAACTTGTAATAGTTAAATAAGTGAAATAGACTTAGTTAGCTCAAGAATTTCGAGTTGAGGGTCAAAGGTGAGGCATGTAGAATGATTCTATTATTTACAGGGTCTAGTTACAATTGTAGCACTAGTGTGGTGTGAGTGTAATCAGTTAACTCAAATTAATTGAGTAAAGATCAGTTAAACTAGTTCTAATTGAGTGATGAGCTAGTGGAAGGTTAAGTGAATTAAATTAGATTTAATTCACAAGTAGTGTTCTACCAAGTAAATGATGATTTGATATTATTAGCTGCATGCATGTAAAATCTGATGGGGACCCAATTGAGACAAAGTTTAAAGGGAAGTAAATTGTCAGTTGTATTATTAGTGAACTACCTAGGTGTAGTTATAAAGCCACAAGATGCCCATGAAGGATTGCGCAGTCAAGGAAGGTTGGAATTCCTACTCAATAGGAATTATTTTGCCTAGGGATTTCATGAGCAAGGCAGGCTGAAGGTGGGCTTAAAATTGGCTATGTGTTGGTCCAATTTTTCTTAGATCAGTGTGAGACGATTAGTATATTTTATGAGGTTCTTGTGAGCACACATGCATTGCATTGTTTCATGATTCCTTGGATGATTATACGATAGAGATGGAGGGGTTTTGAGAAGTTTCTTTCCCCAGGAAAATATTGTCTTGTGCGATTTATTTACTTCTTTCTCTTACTTTCATGTGATTGAGCGATCATGATTTATATTCTGCAAATATTGTAGAAGGATTTAGTATCTTATTTTATGAAATTTCATGATCAGATTGAATCCATTGGTGTAATTTTCACATGGTATCAGAGCACTAGGAATCACAATAGTGGAGAAGAAATTGAGTTTGTGTTGAAAAATATTCAAATTTGCACATACATTCTTTGGAGCTAGAAGCTAACCAGGATGTCTTTCACAGGATTGAAACTCGAATTTTCACTTGAGGGAAATTGAAACTAAATTTCATGGAGAGACATGATGGAGGAAGTATTGGAGGATAATAGGTTGAAGGATTTCATTGACACTAATATTCTTGAACCCAACCACGCAGATGCTGCGCAACATGAAGCATGGAGGAAGAATGTCACAAAGGTGGGGAGGATCTTATTAGAGGGAGTTCGAGATCATATTGTCTCAAGCCTCCATGGAAAGGAAACTCCATATGATAGGTGGGAGGCCTTGACATATATGTTTTAAAGAAACAGTGACCACATAAAATTGGCACTCAAGGACAAGCTCAGGAAAATCAAAATGGAGAAGGGTGACACAATCCATAAATACTTGACCGAGTTCACTCAATGTCGATATGAGCTTGGAAGTGTTGGGATTACTATAGCTGAGGATGAATTGGTGAGCCTAGCACTTCTATGCGTTCCCAAGAGCTAGCATAGTTACCAAGACTCTCTGAATGGGAGGGAGAAGTTACCAGATTGGGAGCGATTATGGTCGGATTTGGTACAATAAGAGTTTCTGCAGAATACCGGGGATGGATCCTCATCTAAGACTGATGATGAGGAAAATTTTTCCTTGGTTGGTAAGGCAAAGAAGGGGAAGGGGAAGAAGTCCTATTCCAAATCTGAGATCAAAAAAGAAGGCAAGAAGCGTGACATGTCAAAGGCAAAAAAAATTCATTTTCATGATCATGGGCACTATGCCACAAACTGTACGCAAAAGAAGAAGAACAACAAGGAGGCTCTGGGAACTGCAATGGGTGAAGCTTTGGCCTCATAGTTTGAGTTGGACCTCTCTCTCATCGCATGCATGGTGTTAACTGTGATGGGATCTATGCGGTACTTGGATAGTGGAGCATCTTTCCACATGACGAGAAACAAAGAACTCTTTACTAGCTTGGAGGAGAAAGATCTTCAGATGCACATCGAGATGGGTGATGACAGGAGGTATAGTGCTACCGATATTGGTGCAATTACTTTCCAAATACAATCAGGTAAACCTTTGATATTAAAATATGTCATGCATGTACTAGGCTTGAAAAATAATTTAGTTTTAGTTGCTATGTTGGAGGATCTTGTATATGATGTGGTTTTCAGTGAAGGAAAGGCATTCCTTCACCACAAAGCCACAATATAGGTAGATAAGATTGGGGTTCATGTGAAGAACCTATACAAACTTGATGTAGATGGTTGTGTAGCATTGACAAGTAAACCAGGGGAGGTGGTGAGCCGAGATACATGTGAGTTATGGCACATGAGATTGGACCATCTAAACCATAGTTCTTTGAGGATCATGCAACATATTTCTACAAGTCTTGGTACTCTTGCGCAGATAGAAACATGCAAGGAATGTACCAGGGGAAAGTATACTAAATCCACTTGTCATGAGAAGGAGAAGCGAGAAACAAAAATCCTTGAGAGAGTTCACTTAGACGTGTGTGGAACATTCTCTACAGCTTCCACAACAAAGCACACATATTATGTGATTTTTTTTGATGATTTTTTTAGAAAGTGTTGGATCTTCTTTCTACAGAAGAAAGATCAGACGTTCTCCAATTTTTGTGAGTTCAAAGCACTGGTATATAAAGATACATGGAAGAAGGTGAAGGCTCTAAGGAGTGACGATGGTGGTGAGTATATCTCGAATGGATTCAAGAACTTCTACGCCAAAGAAGGAATTCAGAATAATTTATTACACCTCATAGCCCACAACAAAATAGGGTTGCAGAAAGAAAGAACAGAAAAATTGTGGGAGAAGCATGAGCTATGTTACATGATCAGGGCCTATCGTTGCATCTGTAGGAAGAGGCATGCAACACAACGGTATTTGTGTAGAACCGTAGTCCTCCCTCAGATACTTGGCATGAGTAAACCAGAGGAGGCTTTTTCAGGTAAGAAACCAGATGTTTCATATTTTAAAATTTTTGGCTCATTTGTCTATTTCCATGTGACCAAAGATGCCAAGAAGAAGTAGAACCAACAACAGAGGTTGGGATATTTTTGGTCTACACTGATACTCCCCACAACTATCGAGCGTATTTGTCAGCTAACATGATGAAAATTGTCAGGAGAGATGTTAAATTTGATGAGGAGAAATCCATGCAATTGTCCCTTAAGAGGGAGCTTGACTTACATGTAGATGAGGAACTCTTAGTTCCAAAGGATGAACCTCAGGATGTGGAGCAACCACAAGCACAGTATCATGGAGTGGCAGAAACCACTCATGCAGAGCCATCCACCAGAAATGGTAGGAAGCGCCCCATAGAGGCTAACATATTTATACTAGATGTGACTGAGCATGTAGGTGGACCTACATCAAAAAGCTGGCAGAGAAGGTCCCCAGACAGGTATACTAGATACATGGCTCTTATGAGCGAGTGTATTGTGAAAAAAATATCCTCTTTTTGAGGATGCAGTGAAATAACCTACATGGGTTGATGCCATGGTTGAGGAGTATGACTTCATTATCAGAAAAAATGCATGGGAATTGGTCCCAAGACGAGTGGGGAAGTCAGTGGTTGGATCTAGGTGGATCTACAAGGTTAAGCAAGCAGTAGATGGGAGTGTGGAGAAATACAAGGCTAGATTTTTGGCTTGAGGATTCTCACAGGTGGAGGGGATTGACTATGAGGAGAATTTTGCACTGGTTGCAAGGTACTCATCGATTATATATATCCTTGCACTCTCAATGGAGATGGGGTGGCAGATACATCAGATGGATGTAAAGAAAACCTTTCTCAATGGAGTTATTGAGGAAGAAGTGTATATTAAGCAGCCAGAAGGTTTTGAGACCTTTGACAAGGAGTCGCATGTGTGTAACTCAAGAGAACACTGTATGGGCTGAAGCAAGCACCTCGTGCTTGGTACACCAGGATCGATAACTATTTCACAGGGTTGAACCTATATCATATTGTGGTTGATGGTAAGATTTTGATTATTTTACTTTATTTTGATGATCTTATACTAACAGGTGATGAGAAACTCATAAATTCTTGCAAAGAGGATATTTCAAGAGAGTTTGAGATGAAGGACATGGGGCTCTTGAACTATTTCCTTGGTTTGGAAATATGGAAAAGAGATGGGGAGCTATTTGCATCTGAGGGAAAGTGTGCAAAGGAGATTTTAAGGAAGTTCCACATGGAGGGCAGTAAACCCATCGAGATTCCTCTTACAGGAAACTGGAGGAAGATCACTCTGAAACCAGATGCCAGGCTAGTCAAGTAGCACCCTTACAGGTTGAATCCTAAGTATAAGTAGAAGGTCAAGGAGGGGTTAGAGAAAAAGGTCGTTGATGAGGTTAATAAGACTTATGGGGTAAAAAGGAACACCAGAGGCTTTGTTGTTGCAGATATCAATTCCCTAGTAGTTAAACTTGCCACCTTGATCCTTGCGTGCAAGATGATCAGGAAGTGTCATGCAACAGATTTACCTACGTATGTGATTAAGCTGGCTGCATAATGTTGGAAAGGGGTACAATATAATTGGGTGAAGTACCTCTGCAATGAATTTTTGGAAAACATTCGTGAAGCGCAAGAGCATGGTAAGCACTTCTATTATGCTTGGCTATTGCTGTTGGTCACACTGATTGGTTGGAAACCGTCATCGCAGTCCCAGTTACCAGATATCGAGCCAGATCTCTGTGAGGCCACTAAGTATGTGTCCTTATGGAACTAAAAGTTTCCATCCAGGATAACAAAAAATAAAATCTTTTGGGTGTTGTTTGATGTATAAATCTTTCAAGCGGTGCAGTCCAAGCTCTGACTGTCACCTAAGATGTACGAGCAATACAAACACATTGCGGACTTCAAGGCCACCTTTCACAATGTGAACGTCCGCGCAAAAAGGGACATTGTAGGCATATGGTATGAGTTGCCACACATGGTTACAGAGGATGACCTTGCGCACACTACAACCAAGTGCCCCCCTTATGGATCAAAGCAAGTACAACTGGTGGTGTGTCTTCATCAGTACCACCTAGGACCCCTACGAAGCCACACACACTGACATATCATCCAAAGGATGCATAGAAGGACCAAGAACCAACTACAATAACATAGACAGTTAACCTACGAAGTGATTGTTGAAATTAAACAAGAAAATGCACCACATACTGGTGTGGGATTCCTTTCACACATGGGTGAGTAATTTAGTGACACATATGCTAAAGTGGGCATCTAATTTTTTTATCCCTTAAATAATTTGGACAATAAATTGTAATCTTATCTCATAACAACTTGTAATAGTTAACTAAGTGATATAGACTTAGTTAGCTCAAGAATTTCGAGTTGAGGGTCAAAGGTGATGCATGTAGAATTATTTTATTATTTACAAGGTCTAGTTACAGTTGTAGCACTAGTGTGGTGTGAGTGTAATCAGTTAACTCAAATTAATTGAGTTAAAATCAGTTAAAATAGTTCTAAGTGAGTGATGAGCTAGTGGAAGGTCAAGTGAATTAAATTTGATTTAATTCACAAGTAGTGATCTACCAAGTAGATGATGATTTGATATTATTAGCTGCATGCATATCAAATCTCATGGAGACCCAGTTGAGACAAAGGTTAAAGGGAAGTAAACTATCAGTTGTATTATTAGTGAACTTCCTAGGTGCAGTTATAAAGCCACAAGATGCCCATGAAGGATTGCACAGTCAAGGAAGGTTGGAATTCCTAATCAATAGGAATTATTTTGCCTAGGTATTGCGTGAGAAAGGCAGGTTGAAGGTGGGCTGAAAATTGGCTATGTGTTGGTCCAATTTTTCCTAGATCAGTGTGAGACGATCGGTAGAGTGTATGAGGTTCTTGTGAGCACACATGCGTTGTATTGTTTCATGATTCCTTGGATGATTATACAATAGAGATGGAGGGATTTTGAGAAGTTGTTTTCCCCAAGAAAATATTGTCTTGTGCGCTTGGTTTACTTCTTTCTCTTACTTGCATGTGATTGAGTGATCATGATTTATATTCTGCAAATATTATAGAAGGAATCAGTATCTTGTTTTATTACATTGCATGATCAGATTAAATCCATTGGTGTAATTTCTACGTGGTATTAGAGTGCCAGGAATCACAATAGTGGAGAATAAATTGAGTTTGTGTTGAAAAATATTCAAATTTGCACATACATTCTTTGGAGCTAGAAGCTGACTAGGAAGTCTTTCAAAGGATTGAGACTTGAAGTTGCACTTGATGGAAATTAAAACTATATTTCATGGAGAGACATGATGGAGGAAGTATTGGAGGATAATAGGTTGAAGGAGTTCATTGACACTGATATTCTTGAACCCAACTAGGCAGATGTTGTGCAACATGAATCATGGAGGAAGAATGTCACAAAGGCGGGGAGGATCTTATTAGAGGGAGTTCTAGATCATATTTTCTCGAGTCTCCATGGAAAGGAAACTCCATATGATAGGTGGACGGCCTTGACATATATGTTTAAATAAATAGTGACCACATAAAATTGGCACTCAAGGAGAAGCTCAGGAAAATCAAAATGGAGAAGGGCGACACAATCCAGAAATACTTGACCAAGTTCACTCAATGTCGAGATGAGCTTGGAAGTGTTGGGATTACTGTAGCTGATGATGACTTGGTGAGCCTAGCACTTATATGTGTTCCCAAGACTTGGCATAGTTACCAGGACTCTATGAATGGGAGGGAGAATTTACCATATTGGGAGTGACTATGGTCGGATTTGGTACAATAAGAGTTTTTGCGGAATACCAGGGATGGATCCTCATCCAAGACTGATGATGAGGAAAATTGTGCCTTGGTTGGTAAGGAAAATAAGGGGAAGGGGAAGAATTCCTATTCCAAATCTGAGATCGACAAAGAAGGCAAGAAGCATGACATTTCAAAGGCGAAAATTTTTCACAGTCATGATCATGGGCACTATGCCAAAAAGTGTCTGCAAAAGAAGAAGAACAACAGGAAAGCTCTGGGAACTGCTATGGGTGAAGCTTTGGCCTCACAGTTTGATTTGGACATCTCTCTCATCGCATGCATGGTGTCAACTGTGATGGGATCTATGTGTTACTTGGATAGTGGAGAATATTTCCACATGACAGGAAACAAAGAACTCTTTAGTAGCTTAGATGATAAGGATCTTCATATGCACATTGATATGGGTGATGATGGGAGGTATAGTGCTACCGAGATTGGTGCAATTACTTTCCAGAGACACTCTGGTGAAACTTTGATTTTAAAATATGTCATGCATGTACCAGGCTTGAAAAAGAATTTAGTTTTAGTTGTTATGTTTGAGGATCTCGGATATGATGTGGTTTTCAGTGAAGGAAAGGCATTCCTTCGCCACAAAGCCACAATATAGGTAAATAATATTGGGGTTCGTGTGAAGAACCTATACAAACTTGAAGTAGATGGATGCGCAACATTGAGCAGTAAATCAGGGGAGGTGGTGAGCCGGGATACAAGTGAGTTATGGCACATGAGATTGGGCCATATACACCATAGTGTTCTGAGGATAATGCAACATATTTCTACAGGTCTTCCAAAGGGTACTCTTGCGCTGATAAAAACATGCAAGGGATGTACTAGGGGAAGTATACTAAATCCACTTATCATGAGAAGGAGAAGCGAGAAATGACAGTCCTTGAGAGAGTTCACTTAGACATGTATGGACCATTCTCTACAGCTTCCACAACAAAGCACACGTATTATGTGATTTTTGTTGATGATTTTTCTAGAAAGCGTTGGATATTTTTTTTGTAGAAGAAAGATCAGAAGTTCTCCAAGTTTTGTGAGTTCAAAGCACTGGTATAGAAAGATACATGGAAGAAGGTGAAGGATTTAAGGAGCGAAGATGATGGTGAGTATATCTCGAATGAATTCAAGAACTTCTGCACCAAAGAAGGAATTTAGAGAGAATTTATTGCACCTCATATCCCACAACAGAATGGGGTTGCAGAAAGAAAGAGAAAAAAAATTGTGGGAGAAGCACAAGATATGTTACATGATTAGGGCCTATCGTTGCATCTGTAGGCAGAGGCATGCAACGCAATGATATTTGCGTAGAACCGTAGTCCTTCCTCGGATACTTGGAATGAGTACACCAGAGGAGGATTTTTCAGGTAAGAAACCAGATGTTTCATATTTTAAAAAATTTGGCTCATTTGTCTATTGCCATGTGACCAAAGATGCTAGGAAGAAGCTAGAACCAACAACAGAGGTTGGGATATTTTTGGTCTACACTGATACTCCCCACAACTATCAGGTGTATTTTTTGGCTAACAGGATGACAGTTGTCAGGAGAGATGTTAAATTTGATGAGGAGAAAGCCATGTGATTGTCCCTTGAGAAGGAGCTGGAATTGCATGTAGATGAGGAAATCTTAGTTCCAAAGGATGAACCTCAGATGTGGAGCATCCACAAGCAGAGTATCATGGAGTGGCAGAAACCACTCATGCATATCCATCCACCAGAAATGGTAGGAAGCGCACCAGAGAGGCTAACAGATTTATGCTAGATGAGACAGAGCATGTAGGTGGACCTACATCAAAACGTTGGCATAGAAGGTCCCTAGAAAAGTATACTAGATACATGGCTCTTATGAGTGAGTGTATTGTGATAAAACCATCCTCTTTTTTAGGAAGCAGTGCAACAACCTACATGGGTTGATGCCATGGTTGAGGAGTATGACTCCATTATCAAAAAAAATGCATGGGAATTGGTCCCAAGAATAGTGGGGAAGTCAGTGGTTGGATCCAGGTGGATCTACAAGGGAAGTCAGTGGTTGGATCCAGGTGGATCTACAAGGTGAAAAAAGTAGCAGATGGGAGTGTGGAGAAATACAAGGCTATATTTGTGGCCTGAGGATTCTCACAGGTGGAGGGGATTGAATATGGGGATAATTTTTCACCGGTTGTAAGGTACTCATCGATTATATATATCCTTGCACTCTAAGTGGAGATGGGGCGGCAGACACATTAGATGGATGTAAAGACAACCTTTCTCAATGGAGTTATTGGGGAAGAAGTGTAAATTAAGCACCCATAAGGTTTTGAGACCTTTGATAGCGAATCACATGTGTGCAGCTCAAGAGAGCACTATATGGGCTGAAGCAAGCACCTCATGCTTGGTACACTAGGATCGACATCTATTTCACTAGGTTGGGATTCACAAAGAGTGAAGCTGATGCGAACCTACATCATATTGTGGTTGATGGTAAGATTTTGATTATTTTACTTTATGTTGATGATCTTATACTAGCAGGTGATGGGAAACTCATAAATCCTTGCAAAGAGGATATTGCAAGAGAGTTTGAGATGAATGACATGGGG
Organism: Pinus albicaulis; assembly: GCA_034641835.2. Taxonomy (NCBI): domain Eukaryota; kingdom Viridiplantae; phylum Streptophyta; class Pinopsida; order Pinales; family Pinaceae; genus Pinus; species Pinus albicaulis. Next base: position 628,344,652 of record CM076576.1, on the reverse strand, counting down.
TTCTTGCACTATTTACTTGGTTTGGAAATATGGCAAAGAGATGGGGAGCTATTTGCATATGAGGGAAAGTGTGCGAAGGAGATTCTGAGGAAGTTCCACATGGAGGGCAGCAAACCCATGGAGACTCCTCTTATAGGAAATTGGAGGAAGGAGGATCCTACTTCAGGTGAGGTAGTGGATGCTACTGTTTACAAGAATCTTGTGGGTTCACTTATGTATTTGGTGAACACACGACCAAACATATGCTACGTAGTTAAACGGATTAGTTAAGCCATGGTTAAGCCTACTGAGATCTTTTGGAAAGCGGGGAAGCATGTGTTGAGATATCTCAGGGGCACTACAGAGTATGGATTATGGTACATACAAATAGAGGGAGTGAAGCTTCAAGGCTTCACCGATGCAAATTGGGCAGGTAGTCCATCAAACAGGAAGAGCACATCAATGGGAATATTCAGCATAGGATCAACAACAATTTCTTGGTACAACATGAAGCAGAGATCAGTTGCACTCAATTCAGCCAAGGCACAGTACATGGAAACTAGTCAGACTGCATGCAAGTCCATATAGATGAGGAATATACACACTGGTTTGTTTGGTCATCAGATGGAGCTGATGGTGATACATTGTGATAACCACAGTTTCATAAAACTCTCAGTTAATTCAGTATTTCATGACAGGTCCAAGAATATTGAAATATGGTACCACCATCTCAGAGATTGTGTTCTGAGGTGGATTTTTTTGTTTCAGTACATTCCCACAGAAGATCGGGATGCAGATATATTGACAAAGGCACTTGTGGAGAGAAAATTTGAATACCACAGAGGCAGGATCAGGGTAGTTTATAATCCCTTTCTTTTTGAGAAGGAGTGTTGAAATTAAACAAGAAAATGCACCACATACTAGTGTGGGATTTCAGTAACACCTGGGTGAGGAATTCAATGACACATTAGTGCTAAATGTGGGTGTCCAATTTATTTATCCCTTAAATAAATTGGACAATAAATTGTAATCTTACCTCATAACAACTTGTAATAGTTAACTAAGTGAGATAGACTTAGCTCAAGAATTTCGAGTTGAGGGTCAAAGGCGAGGTATGTAGAGTGATTCTATTATTTACAGGTTCGAGTTGTAGCACTAGTATGGTGTGAGTGTAATTAGTTAACTCAAATTAATTGAGTTAAAATCAGTTTAACTAGTTCTAACTGAGTGATGAGTTAGTGGAAGTTCAACTGAATTAAATTATATTTAATTCACAAGTAGTGATATACCAAGTAACTGATGATTTTCTATTCTAAGCTGCATGCATGTCAAATCTGATGGAGACCCAGTTGAGACAAAGGTTAAAGGGAAGTAAACTAGAAGTTGTATTATTAGCGAACTGCCCAGGTGCAGTTATAAAGCCACAGGATGCCCAAGAAGGATTGCGCAGTCAAGGAAGGTTGGAATTCCTATTTAATAGGAATTATTTTTCCTAGGGAATGCATGAGAAAGGCAGGCTAAAGGTGGGCTGAAAATTGGCTATGTGTTGGTCCAATTTTTCCTAGATGTAATATTCCCAATTAGTCCTAAGCTAATGGGAATATTCATTTTTGTTTTATTTTCCTGTTTCATGAATAAAATTGTAAAGGAGGAATATAAAACTCATAAACAATAAATAAACCAATGCAAAATGTGAAAAGGGCTATATCTTGGTTGAATAAGAAGGCACCCTTAGGTGTGAAAGGGGATAAAAATTTTGACTGGGTCAACCATGACCAAATCTACAGTGTTGTCTTGGAGGAGTGGCCATCAATGAGGCACAACGCAGTTTTAGATGGAGGTGGCTCATGGGAAAGGAGCTATTTCATTCAAGGTGGTTCATGGTTTTGCAAGCTCGCAACTTATAAAAGGAAGAGGATGGCAGCATAAGGAGGTTGTTGATGTGATTAGATTTTTTTGAATATATTGTCTATTTAGACATATATCATTCTCTTGTTGTTTAGCTGAGAATTGTGTTGTTTAGCACAAGGACTTCTTGTTTAGGAATTCCATCTCTTTCCTTGAGAGGCCTCTTGGAAGAGTTTGCATTTCTTTTCCACTATCAGGCTGAAGGCCAAGCTCTTCTTCCAACTACAACATAGATCTTGATGAGGGTTTGGTTGTCTTTGTAAGCTGCAACAAGTGGAGGCTAGATCTACTCAGATCTAGACCATTCTACTGCTCCTTTTTAGTGGGGAAGGTTGTTATCCCATTGGAAAGAGAGTATTGTATGATTGGAGCTTCAGATTCAGATCTTGGCATGTGGCCAAACATATCTTAAACCCTACAGTGCATTTTTCCTTCCAGATCTGCGTTTTTCTGTAGGTGCTATTGCAGGGACTTTTGGCATAACATTTTGGAGGAGTTATTTTCATGTGTTGGGGATCTTCCCTTCACCTTTGAGATCCACTGAAGAGGATCATCTTATTGTATCCATCAGATCAGATCTGAATATTCTTGAATATTTGAAGATTTCTGCAGATCTGCAAATTTAGATCTCAGATCTACTCCACGTGCTTCATGTAATGCTGAAAACCCCAAGGGGATTTTGAAGAAGAGCCTTTATAGTGTATGGCCCCTGTCATAGATCTGAATTTTCATGCATTATTTTTCTCTAGATCTAAGTTGTAATCAAAAACTATTTCAGCCTAATAAAAATAACGTTTTCAAGGCAGTTTCTGTTCATTTGTATGGTTGCTGCACTTCTTTTTGAGGATTTTCCTTCATTGGAGACTTCTATTTCCTCTTGTGCAACTTATGGGCTTTATTGTACATCTGATTTGTTGTTATAAATGTTAAATAAGGATCTCCATATTGTCATCCTGCTCTTACTTAGATGATCTATGTTATTTCTCTACATAACTATTCATAAATTGTTGCAGTCCCTATTTTGGGATATTACAGTGGTATCAGAGCATCATCTTGGCACAACCTATGCTTATTGAGAAGAAAATATGTCTTTTCAAGAAAAGAAAAGACGGAAGAAGAAGTTTGATTACATAGAAGATAAAGAACACAAGGGTAAAACCCCTTTATCTGGAAGAATGAAAGGGAAAGAGTTCTCAAAAACTCTGTTCCAAACTATGCATGAGCTGAAAAGTGAAATCAGGGGAATGAGGAGGGAAAGACATGAATATCCCTCAAGAAGAATTTCACATGAAAAAATCCCTAGTTCTTCATATTATGTGTGTGAGCATTCAACCACACAATCAGATCTACAACGTTGTAGCATGCCTACATTCCTAGCAAGAGAAGAAGCAGAATGAGAGACACCAAAAGAGGAGACACTTGGGGACTATCTCCAAGAATATGAATCTCAGTCTAAAAGATTCAAATAGCATCTAAGCTTCCTGGATTTTTTTCAACTTAAAGAAGAAAGAAGACCCATCATATACAAGAGAAGAAGAGGGTGCATGCAACACACTTTGGGTAGGATATTTCGACCTACTTTTGATGGATCACCAGAGAGCTCACCCAAGTCTTGGGTAAAGAAGCTAGACACATATTTCTAGCTACATCAAGTTTAATAGGAAGAAGCCATTAGAGTAGCAGCACTGCATCTCCAAGGTAAGGCTTATGCCTAGTGGTTATTTGAATCTTTTTCATTGAAAAATGTAAATATCTCTACTTATGCAAATTTCACTAGGAGGTCAGTGAAAAGATTTGATGTTAAGCCATCTGAAAATTATTTGAGAGAGCCAACCAAGCCCAAGAAGTCATAACCTTTGCATGAGATGGGAGGATCCATGAAGATAACTCCATTCAGAACATCGTTGAGGGGGCTAAAGATCTGCTACATGATTTTCCAAGGGCAAAGTGCCCACTTCAGTAGTAACATTCTTCTCAAGAAGAAGACATGATGGTTCCTTTTTCAATAGGAGATCAAGAGAAAGGATCTCTTAATGATGAGGCCTTCTCTATTGATGAGGAGAATGAAGAGGAAGAGATGGAAAGATCCTCCAACGTTGTAACAGCAGTAGGAGATCTACTTTTATTGGGAGATAAAGATGAAGCACGTTCTTCCACTAGGAGAGCTCTTGTATCTTTGCAAGAAGCTCCCAAGGATCTTACACATGAAGAGAATGAGCAGCATGTGTATATGAGGATAGAAAATGAGACAAAACAATGGAGGGAATATGTTCCAACATTTCATATAGTTTTGGGAACGCACACTATGACAGATCAATCCTTTGTGATCAAGATTCTTGACACCAAGGAGATGTTGGGTGTTCATGAGTTAACTACATCTAAAGGAAGCACCTTAGACTGTGAAATATTGTAGAAGGTAGGAGAATAAGAATAGAGGAAGGATCAGAGTGCTGACATGATAGGAGGTGATCCACTATTACATGGAGGAAAATATGGGGAAATTGCTCCAACTAGAAGCACTCTTGCATCCTTAAGAGTGATACCCCATTATCATGAGGCTTCCACACAAAAAGTAGAGATGGATTTGCATAGTGGAAGTAATGATGTGATGGTACCATCTGTTATGCACATGGGAATGAGCCATGAGACATCATTATCTTGTGGTAAACCACCTGGGAGGCCACCTGATTCAAATTTGGTGGAAGATGTTTCATGCACTGATGCTCCATTCATAGATCCAAGAAGGAAGGGAGCATTAGAAGACCATACTACAGCGTTGATATTATTGGAAAATATCAAGGAGAGGGTAAATATTTTCCCCTTATCACCATTATCCATTCTCTCATCTCATAATGCATTGAGAGAAGATGTTGCAAGGAAGAAGAATGACACCATCATGGAGCAAGGAAGGAAATCCTTGGCTGTGAAGAATTAGAGGATAATTTCATTTGGAGAGCAAGCTTCCATACATGATAGGAGATGGTGGTCACACATGCATACTTTGGCAAGGCCAAGGAGGTTTTGGATAGATGATAGCCTTCCATGGGAGACTAACTTCCAAGAACTTCCATTTTTTGTTGAGCATGTTCATATGCAAGAAGGGCAGCAAGGAAGGAATAAAAACCTTCCATCTTACACCTTTTGCATGGGAGATGTCAACGAGGAGAGAAATGGGAGGCATGGCCTTCCAACATACACCTTGGGCATTGGTAATTCCAAGGAGAAGAGCAACAGCATGGCAGAAATTTCAGTTGACACATTACCAGTGTTGTCGTTGTTGGGAAAATTAGATCCATATTGGAAATCCCAACCGTTGGTGGAATATTCCAAGGATCTTCACACATGCATGATTCTTGATGAATTGCTACATGATGAGGGTTATTCAATCCAAGATGGAGTCATCTATGATCATGGTAGGGTCTTCTTGTCTAGAGCCTCCAAGATCAAGGAGAAGTTACTACAAAGGGCCTATGAAGAGTTCTGTTTCAGCCAAATATATTCCATGAAGCTCAACAACATCATCTTGAGGAGATAATATTAGGAGGGATTTGAAAAAGAACTATATCAGCATTTTCAAATATGCATGTACCATGTGGAGATGGAGTAGCAATATAACTCTATGGAAGAGTTAAATCAACCCTCTTTTTCTCTTCTTGACGAAGAAGATAGATCTATGCACTACTCCATTTATATGAGGAGGATTGTTGGTGAAGAACATGCTGTTGTAAAACATGTTTTATATTATTCTTGTATGCATTCCTTTACCATGTTTATGCAGGCCATGGCTCCAAGGAGGAGTATTATATCTTTTAAACTTCATGGCCAATATTGGGCGACAAAAATTTCTGAATTTGGCCACTCCCTTGATGAGCAAAGGGAGATTTTTCATCATGATGGGTGCTTCCCTAAGGCAAAAAATATATCTCACACTTCCAGCTATGGTGAGATGATATGGGAAACAAGTAAGTGGTGGGAAAACCACTTACCCCATCTAGATATAATGCAGGCAGGATGTGCACTACGCTAGTTCCACATGTGGGACTATGACCCACCTCCATATGCACACATTTATGTTTGCATGTTCATATTTTTGATCCCCTACATTGATGATGTACTTGTACTTTTTACAGGGATATATGGAGGGAGGAGGGAAGGTATGTATGTGCATTATGGGATGGGCTGTTTTCATCTCATGAGAAATTGGGAGGAGAAATTCATGAAGGATGGTTTGGTGGACGTTTAGCTTATGGAGGAAGCTTATCACATCTTTGTGTCACCAATGGAGGAGGAGGAGAGTTGCAGCACTCACCTTATCAGTTGCTTGAGGACAAGCAACATTGTGGAGGGGAGAAATTTAATATTCCCAATTAGTCCTAAGCTAATGGGAATATTCATTTTTTGTTTTGTTTTCCTATTTCATGAATAAAATTTTAAAGGAGGATCATAAAACTCCTAAATAGTAAATAAACCAATGCTAAATGTGAAAAGGGTTATATCTTGGCTGAATAAGAATGCACCCTTAGGTGTGAAAGGGGCCTCTTGGAAGAGTTTTCATTTCTTGTCCACTATTAGGCTGAAAGCCAAGCTCTTCTTCCAACTACAATGCAGATCATATTGAGGGTTTGGTTGTCCTTGTAAGCTGCAACAAGTGGAGGCTAGATCTACTCAGATCTAGACCATTCTAGTTCTCCTTTTTAGTGGGGAAGGCTTCTATCTCATTGGTAAGAGAGTATTGGATGATTGGAGCATCAGATTCAGATCTTGGCATGTGGCCAAACATATCATAAACCCTATAACGAAGTTTTTCTTCCAGATCTGCATTTTTCTGTAGGTGTTGTTGCAGGGACTTTTGGCATAACATTTTGGAGGAGTGATTTTCATGTGTTGGGGATCTGCCCTTCACCTTTGAGATCCACTGAAGAGAATCATCTTATTGTATCCATCAGATCAGATCTGAATATTTCTGAATATCTGAAGATTTCTGCAGATCTGCAGCTTTAGATCTTAGATCTACTCCATGTGTTTCATGTAATGCTGAAAACCCCAAGGGGATTTTGAAGAATAGACTTTATAGTGTATAGATCTGTCATAGATCTTAATTTTCATGAATTATTTTGCTCTAGATCTAAGTTGTAATCAAAATTTGTTGCAGCCTAATAAAAATAATGTTTTCGAGGCAGTTTATATTCATTTGTATGGTTGTTGCACCTCTTTTTGAGGATTTTCCTTCATTAGAGACTTATATTTCCTTTTGTACATCTTATGGACTTCATTGTACATTTGATTTGCTGTTATAAATGTTAAAGAAGGGTCTCCATATTGGCCTCCTACTCTTACATAGATGATCTGCATTATTTCTCTGCATAACTATTCAAAAATTGTTGCAGTCCCTATTTTGGGATATTACACTAGATCAATGTGACATGATTGGTAGAGTGTATGAGGTTCTTGTGAGCACACACGCATTGTATTGTTTCATGATTCATTGGATTATTATACAATAGATATGGAGGGGTTTTGAGCAGTTTCTTTCCCTAGGAAAATCTTGTGTTGTGCGATTTCTTTACTTCTTTCTCTTAATTGCATGTGATTAAGCAATCATGATTTATTTTCCACAAATATTGTAGAAGGATTCAGTATATTATTTTAGTACATTGCATGATTATATTGAATCCATTGGTGTAATTTATATAGTGATGATGAAATGGAAGAAAAAAATGGATACAATCTCGATGCACCAATAGACACACGACGAGGAACCAAAAGAGGGCCTCAGACCACCTTGGGGTCGCACACCAAATGGAAATCCTCTAAGAATATCGAGACTGATCCATTGACGCTAATAGAGGAGGATTTTGAAAAAAAAAATGACACAGTCCAGGAAGTCACCGAGGATGTATGGAACAAGGTAGAGGCACAATATAAGTCGGTCCTTGATGACATGCAGCAAGGGCTCCAACAACTTAGAATGCAAGTGAGCACAATACAAGCGAGCGTTGGTCAAGTGAGCAAGTTAGCCATTCGATACATATCCAGTTCAGAAAGCCACACATTTCAAGTTTCAGGTGCAGCAGTTTAGATTGGTAGTTCTGAGCTACGCGCGGTAATTCCCGAAGGACTCGAGGTCGGGATTTATTTGGCTATTTTATCCACCAACAAGCAACCTGCTATGCATATGATGATCATGGACGAGTTGCAGTACATAGAGTACAAGGAATTCAAGGACACCATGATGGATTAATAGCGAGCTACGACAACGCTTAAGGTACAACAACTAGCATAGGATGTGTTGTGGAACATTTGCAATATCCCTTTATTTTATTTTTCAAAAATACAAAAAAATAGAAAACTACTAAAAAGATATGTTAGAGTATTACAGTTGATATGCTTTAGCATAAAAATATATCTACTCGCTATATTAAAGTTAAAATTTTAAATACTTTTAGGCTTTATGAAAGTGGGTCCTAGTTCAAAGTTTAAATATTGATCACTTTATCGAGCAAGATTCGATGATTGATCAAGAAATAAGAAAAGGGCTCAACCCGCAGGCACTTTTAGCGCGTGGGTTAACATGGAGGGTGAATATGTAGTTGACTGTGTTGATTGCGGGAGTAACCCAAATGAACAATTGAGATTGACTGTGGGGGCATAAGCCAAATGAATCCTCCATACCCCGAGGCCTCACGCAGTGATACATGCTGCCAAGTTGGTTACATTTCTCTTCCACGTCAGGATTTCTTAACAGTCTTTTGGCACATCTTATCAACATTTAAGTTCAAAGCTGCACCACCTATTTAAGGGGAATTCTCATTCTTTCTGAAATTATTATTGATTATTTGGTGTTTGAAGTTTGTCTGTGCTGCGTATTTTTCAATCTTCTGTCACCCTGTCAATTATTGATCACCCTGTAAATTGTCTACCATCCCAAAGTTAAACTATGGCTAAATGTTCATCCCTGTCAGGTTCTTCCAACCACATCCCTCTCATGGATACCGAGAGGGATATCCAAGATACAGATTGTTCCCTTGACCACCTTTCCTTTTATCAGCAAGTCCTCCTAAATGATAAGGCTTCTCCAATTTACACTACCATAGCAAAAAATGGTGTGCTGTCTACATGTATCCAAAAAACTCATCTTTTTCCTGAATTTATCTATTGCCTAGTGTCTGTTATGTACCCTGGGAAATGTTTCGTAATGAATTTTCAAGGGTAAAATGTTCTGCAAGTGTCAGTTCAGTTAATTCTCCAAGCTCTTTGTTACCCTGAGTCGGAGTCATATGTCCAATTCTCTGATGATTCCTTGATAGCATATTATGACAGTCTTGCAGGTCAAGGGTTTAATCAATTCATTCATTTTATGAAGCCAAATACATAGAAGTTTGTACCTGACATTAAAGAGTTCCATATGGAGGTTTTTAATATTGAATTCAAATTAGTGCTGAGCTGCATTGCAAATATTTTGGGAAAGGACGATGACAGTACAGTGGAAAAGTCAATTCTGGGAATTTTTGCCATGATGATTAAGCCAGGAGTGGTGCTGGATATTCCATATTATTGGCAAGAAGTTGTTAACTCTCAGCTCATGAGCTTATCATTAACGGGTTCATTCGGGTTTCCCTCACTTATTGTTCACTTATTTTTATATCAAAATGTAGAAGAATTCATGCATCTGGGGTTAAACATTATGGATTTGAATAAGAGGAGACAATCAGTAATATTTTGGACAGATATAGTGAGAAAAGAATATAATGAGGGTGGTTTGTTTGATGTTGTTGGTCATTTTATGTCTTCTGCATATAAAGTTTTGAATGGAAGTTCTCCCCCCTATTTTTTGCCCAAAGCTCAAGAGTTCTTGCATTTGGGGGAAAATTGTAAATTTGGTGATTGGTTTGTCTTTGAAGATTATTCTGAAATTACACTTTATGGAGCTAGTGTAGAACCTTATAGGCTTCTTGTATTTGTGCCTATGAGATTATTTTCTCTGGAGTTCATTAGGAAAAGTTTAAATGTTGACCAAATTCACTTTTTGCCTATGAAGAAGGGTCATATGTTCAAATTGCCAATGACTGTGGGTCCCTTTATAGTTAATATGAGACAATAATTTTATGAATTCACTAAGATGTTATATGGAATTCACTTACTGTTAGGAGAGAAGTGGGCTTATGACCCTCATAGTGTAATTTATAGTAAAATAATTGATAATGGATATTCAACCTTCATTCATGAGAGCAGACCAGATCTAGAAAAAGTGGAAAATAAAGGTGTTGTGAGTTTAGTAAGTTCAAATGTTCAGACTCTTGTTATATCAGAGAAATAAAATAAAAGAGGTAAAGAGGCAGTGGTTGATTTAGAGGACAAAGAAAAGAGGGTTGAGAAGAGAGAAAAGTTTAATGAAGATTCTGTAGATACTCAACTTGGTTTTTCATTACAATTGGGAGATAAAAAATGTCCTTGCTTCACCCAGGAGGCATGAGAGCACTCAGGAACAAGTGCCTCTAATTAAAAAAAAAATTCCCAGATTGCAGAGAGAAATTAGAAGATGAAGGCAAGCATGGAGGCTCAAGTTGAGTACCACATAGCTCCAGAATAAACAAGACTTCTAACTGCAATGGATCTTGAAAAAGATCAATTCAAAATTTCCCTTTCACATCCTTCTGATATGTCAATTGGTTCTTCTAACAATTTTGATACTATGAATTTGACTGTAAATGTGAAGAAAATCCCATTGCTGGACAAAGTGAATCTACACATGCAAACATGTCAGCCGATTGTGAATGACCTAAAAAAAACTAATGCAATGGCAATGAAGGCAGAGAATATGCTTGGAAAAGTGATAAAGCAGTTGAAGTTAGAGAAGACCAATTACAGGGTTTTGACAATCCAGAATGAAGAGCTAAAAAATATCATAGTGAAGATTGGAGTAGATCCCAACGACAGGTCTGTTGTGTAGAAGCTTCTGCAAAGTGCTGAATCAGAAATATCTGTACTGAAGAAAAAATTGAAATTTCCTACAGGAGAACATTCCATGGCAGCAGAGGTGGAAAATGAGAAAGAAAAACTTCTTCAGCAGCTCATGCAAAAGGAAGAAGAAGTCACTAAATTAAAGCACTGCATTGTCATTACAAAACCTTATCGAATCTCATACTTGCACTTTTGTTTTTCCATCAGGTAGTGAAGATCCATCAGCATAAATTTCTCAATTAACCACTGAATTGCAGATGACGGAGAGAGATAAAAAAAGGACACAGGATGATTTAGAAACAACAACAAAGATTAGAAAGGCCACTGAAGGAGAAGTCAATAAATATAAAATGGATCGCCAAAATACTGAGGCTGGGATTAAAAATCTCAAAGAAAAATTGAAGGGAAATATATCCTTAATACAAGCTAATGATATCATCTGGAATGATATTATTGAAGAAATGAAAACAATCTGTGTTTTTATGACTGTTATTGCAGAAGAAAAAAGCATTATCAAGGAATTTAAAGAGAAAGTCATGAAAGAAAAACAGAAGGCAATCAATAGGGCTATTTGGGCAAGAAATTTCATTAATTTCATTGATTCTAAAATAGATCAGAAGTTGGAAGAAATTGAAATTAAAGATAGGATTTTATTTGCTGTGGAAATTAACAAAATGATTGTAAAACATTATTGCAGGAAGTCTACAGAAAATAAGTTGATTGAGCTAAAGGAAGCAGTGAGTCAGTTTGATAAATTATTTGATAAAATAGCAAGAGAAAGTTTGCCATCATGTTGGGGTCTTGGAGGTGGTCTTATGTAATGGAATTCTTATGAACCCTTGATAGTGTTGGAAAAAAGTAAGGTAGACAACACTCATGAGAAGACTCGGGTTCTTAAAGGAGAAACAGTGATCAATTTCCTTCATAGACACTTTCAACTTCTGTGGTTAGTGAAAAATTTGTTTGTGGAAAGACCATCTTTCAACAAAATCACTGCTTTCAGATTGGAATATCATAATTTGGTTCATTCACCAAAGGAAAACATTGAAATATGGAAGAATTGCAGAGCCTGGATGACAGATTTACCAAAGGATCCCTTGACTTCAAAGAAGGATAAATCAACCAATCAAGGAAATGTAGCAGCATCATCATCAATTCATATTCAACATATATATTAGGATTTTAATTTCATCTTATTTCCTATTTTAAAATAGATAATGTAATTGTAATAAGAAATTTTGAGGACATGTAATAGATAGTGTATGAATTCCTAAGTAGTTGAAGTAGTTAAGATCAATTACAATAGTTACAAACTGATTTCTATTGTATTTAATGAGATAGAGAAGAAAGAGAATGGTTCTGAGTTTTGGACCTTCAGAATGCAATTTTTGTACTCATATTTCAAATGATTAATGAATGAAAAGCAATTTTTTGGCATTTGTTGATGTTGATGTGTCTTCTAGTTTACATTGTGTACTTTCCATCTTTGAATAAAATGAAGTAATGAAGTTGTCGGTCTCTTTTTACTTGTGTAAATAAGATTTAAAATCATTAATAGGTGCTCCTTCATTTTAACTATTTATTTCCTTATAATTCTTCTAGAATTTGAGGTGATTTATTATGTACAATAGCATATCAGTTTGGGCTTCTTTCTTACATATTCTTCTGATCATTCCATTCTATATCAATGGATAATAGAATTATGGAACATTTATTATTTTTTATCTTTGAGGGTTTAATGATAAATATTTAAGGTGATTAAACAAAGAACAATATTTCTATGACAGAACTATATAAATGTCTTAAGCATGGATTCCTTATCACAGCTAAGGGATTGTCTCTTAAGGTACAACATTTTTTGGCATCATGTCTGGGGACGAAGAAGCAAAGTTTTTCCCTGGGTTTTGTTCATATTTCCTCTGGTTTTTCAGAGAGGAGGAAATATTAAATCTGTATTTTCATTTCATAATTCTGGCTTATAAGAGGCCACATACGATGTCAGATACATCTCAGCAGAAAGCTCCTATTCTCTCAGATCCTGAAAAGTTGATTTCTAAAAAAGTCCAGAATTCAAGAATGCTTTCTACACCTGATGCCACACTACTTTCACGAGGCAGAAATTCCCATACCCTTTAATCCAAGGATATTTCCTGGAGACTCATTTTCTCGGAACAAGAATCCTTGCCCTCACCCATTCATTTCTAAGAACCAAAATTAGAAGAAAAATATTTGGAGTCTGTTTCATTCTTATTTACAGAAACTCAGCCTAATATAGTTTCCAGTTCTTATGCTATTTTTCATCAACCCCTTCCCATATCAGTTGTTTCACCTCATCCATCCAGATCTACAACTGGTATACAAACCCTGCGTACTCAAGGAGTAGTAAATCAAGGCATAAAAATGGCAGCCCCTGCTCCTGCTTTCTTGATGAATAGATATGCACCATTAAATATCCCACAACCAATGAATGCAATGCCTCGGTAATACCTTAATTTTCTTCCTATATTTACTGGTGAAGATGAAATAATTGCAGAACAACACTTGCCTTCGTTTTTCACTTTTGATGAATATTTAAATGTTGAACATCTTGATGTAGTAATGAGACTTTTTGTACAGTCTCTAAATGGAGAGGCAAGAAAATGGTTTAAAGGATTACAAAATGGCTCAATAAATGATTGGAAAAAATTAGAAAGACAATTCATCCAAAGATGGGGCGAAAAGAGAGATCATGGTTATTCATTGACAGAGTTTAATGCTATTAAGAAAAAGTGTGATGAAAACATGAGTGATTTCATTAAAAGATTTAACAAATTGTATAATAGTTTGGCTGCAAAAATGAAACCCCCTCCTATTGGAGCAAGAGTTGTTTTTCTGGGGCATTTATATTAGATTTTAGTTTACTTTGAGAGATAGAAGATCTCCCACTCTTGAACAAATCCAAACTGATTCTTTGGAGATTGAAGAAAATATGACTGTTGCTGGAAAAGCACACGAAAAGAAGCCATTTCAAGATAAAGGTAAGGCCAAAGAAGAGTCATCACAGGATCAAAGGATTGATGACATGACTAAATTCATCATGAACTTGTCAAACAAACTAGTGAAAATGGAATTGGATAATAAGAAACCTGCATAGCAAAACAGAGAGTTTTTTAATCCACAATTCAGAAAGCGGCCCTTGTATATTTTGCAGAGGGAAAGGAGAGATCAGGACCAAGTTCAAGCACCCTTATACATAGAAGCAACACCTTCACAGTCTGATGATGATGATCAGAAAGAGGTTGAAGATCAAATCTCTGCTGTTTATATGGAAGATGAAGAAGAAGAAGGGAAATGTGAAGAAGAATGTACAGAGGTTTATGTATCATTTGACTAGGAAGAAATGGATGATTATTGCAAGCGATTCAATGATTTTGTGCAAGCATAACTGCATAAGAAGTATGAATTAAGATCCAAAAAGAGATTAAGAACTCAGGATGATGAGGAAAAATAACCAGATTCAGTTCCTTCTCCAATGGCGACTCCACAACCAAAGAACTCAGTAAAATAGTTAGACAAGGGAAAATAGCCCATCAATTCAGTAAAAGAAAATGAAAAGCAGCTAGCTGAGGTTTCCCAGAGTAATTCTAATGTTTCTAATATTTTGGAGAAGATTTTTACTGTACTTGAGCAACATGCTAATCCTAACAGAAATCAAGAAGATCCTGAGAAGATTATTAAATTTATCTGATAGGATTGGTATAAGGATATTATTCACTATTTGTGCTTTTTCTCTTGTCCTCCCTCAATTAACAGAACAAAGTACAGAGATATTAAACTCAAAGCTCAGCCTTATGTTATAATTAATGCTAAATTATATTGGAAAGATCCTGCTGGTGTTTTGTTGCTATGTTTGATAGAAGGAGAGTCAACAAAAGTTATCAAAGAGTACCATGAATTTTTGTGTGGGGGTCATTATAGCTGGAAATTTACTGCTCATAAAATCCTCAAATCAGGTTTTTACAGGCCTTTGTTATTTGTTGATGTATACAAAGTGGTTAAAAGTTGCCAGAAATGCCAATTTTTTGCAGAGAATAAAAGGTTAGCTCCTCTACCTCTTCTCCTTATTTTTGTTGAAGAACCCTTTAGATAATGGGGATTGGATTTCATTGGAGAAATCAATCCACCATCAAGTAGGCAGTTCAAGTGGATTTTGACTGCCACTGATTATTTTACAAAGTGGGTGGAGGCAATACCTACTAGAAAAAAAATGATCTGGTAGTAATCAAGTTTATGGAAGAGAAAATCTTCAACATATTTGGATTTCGAGTAAATATTTTAACAAACAATGCTTAGGTATTCAAATCAGTAAAATTCATTCATTTTTTTCAAACATATAATGTGATCTTGTCTCATTCTACAGAATATCATCCTCAAGGGAAAGGGCTAGCTAAATCCTCCAACAAGACATTGGTGAAGATTTTGAAGAAAAAAATTAATGAGAATCAGAAGAATTGGGATTCAAAGTTGATATTTTCTCTCTGGGAAATGAGAATGACTAAGCATAAAATCCATCTTGATGTGAAAAGGGATCATAATAATAACTATATCCAGCACTCTCATGTGTGAACAAGGCATAATAGATGTGGACAAAGTCAAGTTTGACCAAGTCAACAACATTAATGTGGGAGGAGTGGATCATCAATAAAAATAGCTCAATATGAATGAGGATTAGTTTAGACAACTATATGAGAGCTGGATTGAATACCCTTAGGTGTGAAAAGGGCTAAATCAGGTTAAAGAGGTCAACCTTGACCAAATCAAACAACGTTGTTATGGAGGAGTGACATTGATGAAGGTACAACACAATTTTGGAGGGAGATTGATTATGTGATGGTGGAAAACCTAATGAGTGGGACCCAAGGTGAGAAGGATCACATAGTTTATAAGGAAGAGGATGGTAGCCATATGGGGTAGCTTATGAATGATATTTTGATATGTCTGCTTAGACTTTGCTCTCTTTAGCTGTTTAGCTAAGATTTCTGGTGATGTTTAGCACTTGGTATTCCTGTTTAGGAATTCCATCTCTTCCCTTTGAGTAGCTCTTGGGAAAGACCTAATCTATCATTCCACACATTCAGAATTTGGGCCAAGCTTTAGTCTTCAGTTTCAGTGCAGTTTCTATAGGATATTGTGTTGAGTTGCAGGGTGTTGCAGTGGAGGGGTTAGAAACCCACTTTTTGAGTTGGTTTTGCATAGGAGGAAGGATTCCTTCTATTTGGAGATCACTTTGGAGGTTTCTTGAGCTGATTTTAGATATTTGGTAGTAGGCCAATATATTTACACCACCTATAGCGTAAATCTATTCTGGGATGGCATTATTTTGGAGGGCAGTTTCAGCAGAGGATCTTGTGGCTCTTTTTGAGAGTTTTCCTGTGATTGAGGGGTTCATCCTTTCATGGGGGAAGACATTTGATTAGATATGCATAAGATCTACATTATTTCAGCCTTTTATACTCATGTACTTTAGTTTGTAGTGATTTTTCAGTCTTAGTGTTGAATATCACCATTTGTATTTGGGTATATTCCTAGAAACCCTTCCCGGGTTCCCTTGGACTTGTATAAAGGACACATCATCTCAGTTTTTGGGCCACATTGATTAATATAACATACGATTTATTTTTCTCTGCTATTTTTGTGTATGAAACTTCATTAGACTACATTGTCTCTTTATGTAGTAATTTCATGTTGCAGTAGTTTTGGGGTTTCATCATTTTTGAGCTACACCAGGTGTGGGAGGCTTGTTTATCTAACCTAGTTTGATTTGTTTATGATATAATCTTGGATTTAGATGTTAAATTGTTAGATATAAGAGATCCAAGTGTTGGTTTTTTATTTTATAAAATATATTTCTAAAAATGTGTTTTCCATGCATGCATTGCTAAGCATTCCCATTTTGGGATATTACAGTGGTATCAGAGCATGATCTTTGGCTCAGCCTATGAACTTCAAGCCAAGATGATATAAGAAAAAGGAAAGGTCAGAATGATGGAGAGAATGAGCTTTGTCTCAACATTTTTTAGATCTATGAAGAACCTCTCCAAGGAGGTTAAATAGAAAGAAGAGAATAAAAGCAGTGAAAATTCTAGAGGGTTTCAAGAAGAGGAAGGGCCTAGTACTTACTATTCTCAAAGGAAAAAAGCAAATTTGTAGGAAGATCCAAGGCATTACACCTTTCCTTTCCTTTTTGAGGAAGAAGACAAGAAGCATGTGTTGGAAATGTTGTCATTGATGGCAAAGGAGCATCTGAAACAGTAACTAGGAACAGAGAAAAGAAATATAGCAGAGAACAAAGGTCAGCAAAGAAGAATAGAGAAAGAGTGCATCTACAGAGAGTAGTATCAGTCAAGGAGAAAATTGAATTCAGTAGGAAGGATATTTGAGTCCTTCCATGATAAGTAAGAAACCCTATGAGGGGATTAATGGTGCTCTGTATGTAGTTCAAGGAACCGATGCTAATACGGTCGATTGTGTATCCCAAACTGGTAGACAGTGGAGTTATATATATTCGTTGAATATAAGACTGAAGGTAAATTGGGATCAATGTTGGGGATTGACCTCGGAATTGTCTGTGCCTTTATTGAATTGAGCAAGTGTAATATATGAACGTGTTCTTGATAAAGGAATTGTGAATTCCTGCAACCAACATGGAACTCGGTGACTGAATTATGTGAATATAGGCTGTCAAACTTTCATTGGAACAAATCTTCGGAATTACGAACGGAACCTAGAAGGGAAGTGGTGGATCATAACAAAAGGAAGCGTGATGGAACCTGGAGTAGAAGGGCGGAACCATGAAGGAGGAATAGTACAGGCGGTTTCCGGTTTTTATCGCACCACTTTCGATGGGCAAGTGGTATTCAAGAGGTTGGGAGCGATTCCATAGAACGAGCGACACGCGTCCCTGGACGAATCTGAAAAACCACCATCACTGCGCGCCATCACACGTTAAAGTCTGACCAAGGATGCCGCGCGATATGGTTAAGCGTCATCGATCTGAAGGGGAGCCATCAGACGGTGGTCGTATGAGGAAGGTGCGCGAAGGATAACCACGGTACGGTGCGAGTATGTGATTGGGTCGTTGATCATATATGTGGGCCCAGTTTAACTTATATTGATTAGGATTTTTTTAATGTTTGTGGGTTTAACCAAGATTTGTTTAAATTAAATATAATTTATGACGAAAAGCGATTGGGCCATCACTTTGAATGTTATTCCAAAGGTGGTGATATTTTCCATGGTCGAGCTCAGAAATTGTAACCAGAGTGCGGACTAAAAGAAGTATTGAGAAAAATAATTCACCAAATATATGATATGATTAATATTCACGTCTGCCGAGGGATGTGTAAGGGCTTGAACCTTAGGATAAATTTGGATTAATATCTCAATCTGATATTAAAAAGCCTTAGATTAATTATCTAATTGCCTGACCAAGAAAATAAGAACAATGAGAAGTCGTTTGGGGTTTGGGTAAACCCCGCTGGATTATCTATTTGATCTCATCTAGGAATACCATCGGTTGAATGGTTTTGACTCATGGTATTAATAAAGGATAAAACTATATAAGGAGAAGTGGTTCACAGTTCAATGTGTGCATGCGGAGGGATTGTCAATGAATAAATCTCTTTAAGAGATATCTGCATGATTGAACTCTGTTGTCTGATAAAGCTAAATCTATGATGCACCTATGGATTTGATGAAGGTTCAAGACCTCTAGAAAATGATGAATCTCTAGGAAGATCTGCAAAGAAATAATGAAGACCTGACACAAGTCTGATGAAGAAATTGAAGAAATGTGGTGGATCTGAGGATTGAAGTGGAAGCTTTATGCCAGTACAAGTTGGTGTTAAAATCAGGGGGTTGGAGCTCCCTTCCAGTAGTGACTGGAGAATGAGAGAACGTTGTAGCCTTCTGCAGGTGGGTGCCTACGTGCTGGTATAAGTCTGCGCCAACACATAAATTGTAAGAAGTTTTCTTTATAATAAATATTGAAGACAGAGACGACAACAGCGGTGGTTTTCTCCCAAATTGGGTTTCCACCTTAAATACTAGTGTTCATGCATGTTTCTTATGTGTGATGGCTAATTCTGTTATTATTGCACATGCTTACTGCTTACTAAACTTCTAATGAATGAATGATGCAATAATCTAAGTAAAGAATTAAATAATAAGATCTCTAATAAAAAGTTTTCAGTAAGATCTAAATACTGATTCACCCCCCCCACCCCCCCCTCTCAGTATTTTTCCTAACAATTGGAATCAGAGCAGGTCCTTCTGAAAAGCTTAGCTGCTAGAAGGAAGATCAATCAAGATGAGCAATCAAGATGGAATAGCATCTATCAGGCCTCCGCTCTTCAACATAAACAATTTAATCTTCTGGAAAACAAGGATGAGATCCTATCTTCAGTCTCTGGGTGCAGATGTATGGGCTATTGTTGAAGCAGGATATCAATATCCAGCTGCAGTACCAACAGATCCAACGGAAAGAAAGAATTATGAGACAAATGCAAACGCGGTTAATGCTCTATTGGGAAGTCTAACTGAAACAGAATTTGTCAAAGTCATGCAGCTGAATACAGCAAAGGAAATATGGGACAAAATAATTCTAAGCTATGAAGGTGATGCAAAGGTAAAAAGTGCTAAACTCCAAACTCTCAGAATTCAATATGAGAACCTAAAAATGCATAATGAGGAGAGCATTGCTAATTTCTTTTTACGTCTTGATGATATTGTAAATCGTATGAGAAATCTGGGAGAAAAAATAACCGAATCTACTTTGGTTGAGAAAGTTTTAAGATCACTAACGACAAAATTTGAGTCAAAAGTTTCTGCTCTTGAAGAAAAGCAGGATCTTCAAAATCTTACCGTGGTGCAACTTCATGGCATACTAACTGCATATGAAATGAGAAGAGGAGGGCCATCTGAAGTCAAAGAAGCCGTCTTTAGAGCTTCTACAAAGGGGAAAGAAGTACAAGAGACAAAAGGATCAAATATATCTCAGAAGAAGATGAGGTAAATTTTGTAAAGAAACTCCAACTTGGTATAGGACAGTTAAGAGGTAAGCTTCCTTTCAAATGTTTTGCTTGTGGAAGAGTTGGTCATTATGCTGCTAAGTGTCCTCACAAAGAAACACATGAAAAAGGAAAGGAAGTAGCAAGAAGGAATAAGAATCAGTTTAGCAATAGAAAAAGTTACTATACTCATGAAGACAGTGATGGGTTATCAGACAGTGAGGAATAATGTGAACAAGATCTTAGACTTCTCATGGCATTTGAAAAAGAGTCTAGAGAAGAAAAGGATACTTTTATGGATGCTTTAGAGGACAATGATTTTCTTGATGAAATCAATCAACTCAAAATATGCTTAGAAGAAAGTAAAATATCCATAGAAACTCTGAAGAACCAACTTCAAGAAAAGGAGGAACATAATGAGAAATTAGAATGTGAAATAGTAAGTCTAAGAAAGGAAATTGAGAAAGTAAAGACTTTGAATCTTAGATTTGCTAAAGGATCTGAAACCTTGGATGAGATTATCAAGGTACAACGTTCTCCTCTTCTAAAGACAGGTCTTGGATATATCGGAGAATCCTCTCAGGCTTCAGCACCAAATTATCTAAAAGCAGCTACAACCAGTACACAACATTCTGCCCCTCAGCAAGGGAATAGAGAATCTTTACAGATAAATCATGATCATCTCAATTCAAAGAACACTAACAGGAGTACCTTTCAAAGAAACACCAATCAAAAGTTAAATTCAAGCAGAAGATTTCATGATCGCATAAATTTATTCTTCAATGGACAATGTTTCTCATGTCACAATTTTGGTCATAAAGCTGTTCAATGTGTTGCATATAAAACCATCATGAAAAGAGAAGCAAGAAAGAAAAGAATTGATATTGGAACAAAGAAGAATACATATAACAACTTTTCTCCTCTTCAAAATGAAGTTGAATATGCTTATTGCAATAACTTTGGCCATGAAGAATCTGAATGCAGGAGCAAAGTCCAGCCAAAAGAGCATCTTCCTTCAAGCTCCAAAGTATGGAAAAAGAAGGAATTACACATTGAAAATTGTGGCATAGCCTTATTTTCAGAAGGAGAAGAAAATCAATGGTACATTGATAGTGGATGCTCAAAACACATGACAGGTGAAAAAAACAAACTTCTTGCATATAGTGCTCTAGAAAAAGAAAAGAATGTTACATTTGGAAATGACACTCCTGCTGTCTTTAAGGGAAAAGGATCTGTATTTCTAAAAGAAAAGGTGAAAGCTAATAATGTCATGTATGTGGATGGATTAAAGCATAACCTGTTAAGTGTAAGTCAAATGTGTGATCAAGGAATGAAAGTTGTCTTTAGTTCAAAAGAATGTGTGGTACGTGATCTTGATACAGGTAAAAAAATTATAAAAGGAAACAGAACTTCAAGCAACCTGTATGTATTAAAGAACTACAAAGAACAATGTTACATGAGTAAATCTTCAGAAAACTGGCTATGGCATAGAAGGTTGGGGCATCTGAGCTTCTCTCAAATCAACAAATCAAGCAGACTTAAAGCTGTTCATGATCTTCCCAATATTACACCACCTGAAAGTATCATATGCAAATCTTGCCAATTCGGTAAGCAAACTAGAGTGCAATTTAATGCCAAGGAAGGTTCATCAAGTAAGCCTCTTGAACTCATTCATATTGACATATGTGGACCTGTGAAGAAAAAGTCACCATGTGGTGAACAATACTATATCTTATTTATTGATGATTTCTCTAGAATGTGTTGGATTGGGTTGATTAAACACAAAGATGAAGCATTTGAGAAATTTCAGATCTTCAAAGCAGTGGTTGAAAATGAATTAGATCTAAAAATCAAGTTTCTTAGATCTGATCGAGGAGGAGAATATACATCAGATGAATTCCTTGAATTTTGTGAACAACATGGCATAAAAAGACAGTTTTCTGTAGCTGGCACTCCGCAACAAAATGGTGTAGCGGAAAGAATGAATAGAATAGTTCAAAAAATGGCTAGAGCTATGCTTGATGATTCCGGAACACCTGACACATTTTGGGGAGAAGCAACACATACAGCGGTAAATATTCTTAACAAGGCACATGTTCGTGTAAATAGTGATAAAACTCCATATGAACTATGGTATGGTAATCCTCCCACCGTGAAGCACTTTAGAGTCTTTGGGAGCAAATGCTTTATCAAAAATAATGATGAAAAACTTGGAAAGTTTGAACCTAGAGCAGATGAAGGAATATTTCTTGGTTACTCCTCTAGGAGTAAGGCATATAAATGTTACAATAAAAGACTTCAGAAGATTGTTGAATGTATTGATGTTATTATTGATGAGTCTCCTGCAGCTACAAAAGAAGAAAAACAAACAACAGATGAAGACAATGATTACATATATCCGTCTACGTCAAATAGGAATGATATAGACAGTGAACCCAATGAAGAACCCAAAGATGAGTTATCTGAAAAAGCTCCATCCAGATATGTTCAAAAGAATCATCCAAAATCTCAAATTTTGGGAGAAAAGGGATCAGGTGTACAAACAAGAAGGACTCTTGTGGGATCTTCTAGCTATCTGGCATTTCTATCCACTATTGAACCACAAAATGTCAATCAAGGCAGCAAAGATGAATGTTGGATTCAAGCCATGAATGAAGAACTTGATCAAATTGAAAATAATCACACTTGGGAATCAGTACCAAGACCTCATGACAAAAATGTCATTGGAACTAAATGGATATTCAAAAATAAGTTAAATGAGAATGGGAATGTTATAAGAAATAAAGCTAGACTTGTTTGCAAGGGGTATGCTCAACAAGAAGGTATAGACTTTGCAGAAACTTTTGCCCCTGTAGCTAGACTTGAAGCCATAAGAATGTTTCTTTCTTTTTCAAGCTTCCAACAAATCAAAGTTTATCAAATGGATGTTAAATCTGCTTTTCTCAATGGTGATCTAGAAGAAGAAGTCTATATAGAACAACCAGAAGGATTCATTTTAGGAAATGATGAAAAACTTGTTTTTAGACTTAAAAAGGCTCTATATGGTCTCAAACAAGCTCCAAGGGCATGGTACTATCGTCTTGACAAATATCTTCATCAACAAGGATTTTCAAAGGGGTCTGCTGATAGCAAATTATACACAAAAACTGAAAATGATAAACTATTGATTGTGGTTGTATATGTTGATGATATCATTTTTGGAAGTAATGAAGAGTCTATGTGTCAGAAATTTGCTTCTGATATGCAGCAAGAATTTGAAATGTCTTTACTTGGGGAACTAACATTCTTTCTTGGCTTGCAAGTGCAGCAAGAAACAGATGGCATATTCTTATCACAAGCAAAATATCTTAAGCAAATCTTGAAGAAGTATGGCATGGAAGATTGAAAACCTGTAAGCACACCAATGATAACCGGATGTAATATCAGTTCTAATGATGATTCCCCCACGGTGAATCAACCAGAGTACAGGTCTATGATAGGAAGTCTACTTTATCTCACTAGGACAAGACCAGACATTATGCATGCAGTTGGGATTGTTGGACGATTCCAAGCTAATCCAAAAGAGTCTCACCTTCAGGCTGTGAAAAGAATATTCAAATATCTACAAGCACTAGAAAATTTGGCGGATATTTCGACGGCCAATTCGTCGCTATTCCGACACAGAGTCGTCGCAAGAGCGACAATTCGAGGGTGGGAAAAATGTGGTTTACCATACCGTCGCAGTTCCGACGCAATTAAAAAGTGTCACACTATCGACACTTTTTCCGTCGCTTGCAAACAAGCGTCACTCTTCCGACGTTTCCCAATCCGTCGCACTTCCGACCTTTGTAAACTGTCGCACTTCTGACGAAATGTGGTCTGATGTTTTGAACGTCGCTCTTCCAACGTCTGTAAACTGTCACAATTACGACGAAATGTGGTCCGACGTTTTGAACGTCGCTCTTCCGACGTTTCTAATCTGTCGCAATTCCGACGCTTACAAGGCGTCGGTATAGCGACGACAGGTTCAATTTTTTTTTAAAAAAATGAAACTTTAAAAGAGGAAAAACGATGTTTTGAATATATTATATGAAGTAAAACAGTCCATGAAGTCATTAAATTTTCACATCTAAAGATTGGAACCCAAATATCCATCCATAACAGTGGAAGTCCCACCCCAGACAATGATAGAAAAATACCCCATGTCACATACAGGGACATGATATAAAACCCAATAACGGTCCACATGGAGATTATCGACAATATGAGAAAGCATCCAAATATGCCTGAGGCATCTATAAGAAAGTGAAATAGTAGTATGTAGAATAGTAAAGCAACAGATAGAGTACCGACGTCCATTGTTCCAAATACAAATTAAAGTACCCAAAATCCTTGAACAGAGAAAAACGCTAATCATGTGAGGAGTGTGATATGTACAAAATATAAAAAGACCATCAGACCATATCAATAAACCAGCAACATAGACCAACATCGCTAGTTTTGAAGGCAGAGTGATAAACATTAATCATTTTTTTTTTCACAAGAGAAAAAACGCTGTTTTGAATATATTATATGAAGTAAAACAGTCCATGAAATCATTACATTTTCACATCTGAAGATTGGAACCCAAATATCCATCCAGAAAAGTGGAAGTCCCACCCCAGACAGTGATAGAAAAATACCCCATGTCACATACAGGGACTTGATATAAAACCCAGCAACGGTCCACATGGAGATTATTGACAATCTGAGAAAGCATCCAAATATGCCCGAGGCATCTATAAGAAAGTGAAATAGCAGTATGTAGAATAGTAAAGCAACAGATAGAGTACCGACGTCCATTGTTCCAAATACAAATTAAAGTACCCAAAATCCTTGAACAGAGAAAAACGCTAATCATGTGATGAGTGTGATATGTCCAAAATATAAAAAGACCATCAGACCATATCAATAAACCAGCAACATAGACCAACATCGCTAGTTTTGAAGGCAGAGTGATAAATCACTATATGTGAAGATCTAATATAATCAAACCTTGAAAGATAATTTATTCAAAAAAACAATACATCCTACAACTCTAATTCAACTTGTTCAAAGTAGAGGAAAAATATTGAGATGGTTCTTGACTCAAGAAGTCCACCTTTGCCTCAACTATCACTTAATGAATCAGAGATTAAACTCAAAAACTTAAGATGGATAAATTGTTACTGAAAGAAGCTCTTAACTTAAGAGACACATAAAGTATTTCATCATAATTTATTCATCTCATTACTCAAAATCACAATAAGAAACTACTTGCATGCAAACCAAAGAAACTAGTTGTGATTCATCATTTTAGTAGAAGGGATGCTCAACTTGAACACCTGTTTTTCCAACTTGATAAAGTGATGAATAAACTATAAACTAATAAAATCAATCATTATGCATGAACCATTAAGCAATCTAAAATAAAGCTTTGGAAAAACCAGTTCTACAATCATCAGATTTACAAGGAAATAAAACTAGTTAACAAGAAAGTGTACTTAGCTTGGAATGGGGGCCCTTCCACCCTTGCCTTGCACACTTGATAAATGATCTCAGAAGCTTAACTTCAGTTACACATCCATAGCATTGAACAGCAAAATAATAACAACACAAGTCTTCAAATTAACTCCTCAATCCAAAGTTGTCACAATATAAAAGTATAATAAGTCAATCATACATAAGCCATCAAAGCTTTGGCTTTAAATAAGAAGTCTCATGAAACAAACTGATCTATTTTCACTCAAACAAACCCATCTACTCTCATCCACCTATCTAAGTCGAATTCATTATTCTTATCCCAAGAAATATGGCCAATCCCATAGAATCTCAAAACTGCCCTATTTCTATGGGATTTCTAAATGACTAGTCATGATTGACTAGAACCAAATGGGCCTAATAAAGCTTGTTCTGTTCGAACTAAGCATAGCTGGCTTAATCCTAGTTTCCAAGCTGTCCATCCATGCATTCAATTCGTGCCCAAGTGTCCTGCAACCACATCAACCATAGAGCTATTACGAGAATTTCTGAATCTGCCAATTTTGCACTAAAAACCAAACTTTCATAAAAACTTTAGAAATTGAAAAATTAAAATTAAATACCTGAATAGATATCAAATATATATCAAAATGGAATAAATGAATGGAAAATGGATGGGAAATAGATGGATTAGTAAGTTTCTTTGAGCAAAATAAGACCAAAACTAAGGCCCAACATCTCTCCCTTGCTTATCATCAAGCATGTCCCCA
The DNA here is from genome assembly GCA_034641835.2 of Pinus albicaulis. NCBI lineage: Eukaryota > Viridiplantae > Streptophyta > Pinopsida > Pinales > Pinaceae > Pinus > Pinus albicaulis. The sequence continues at coordinate 628,318,509 of CM076576.1, read as the reverse complement.
TGCTTGCCTATTCCTCTTTGACCTTCTTCTTTCTGTAGTAGATGTTGTACTTGTAGATGCTTCCTGTTGTGCTGCCCTGGCCAAACAATCCAAACCTGTGTCATGTCTTTCCTTGAACAAAGCTGCTTTGACCTTCTGTTTTTCATACTTGGCCTGCCACATATTCTTTTCCTTTAACCACTTAAATGCTTGTTTAGAAAGTAGATCATTTTTCCTTTTCAATCTCCCCAATTCTTCTTTCAATTTTTCATTTGCCTTGACCAATTTAGCATTATCTTTCTTATTTGCTTTGTTTTCCTCTTTTAATTGTTTCTCCACAATTTTGCTAATTTCTAATTGGTCAGTTAAGTCCCTGATTCTTCCATCATTGATTTCTTTTTCAAAATCTTGTGTTGTTTTCATTAGTGATGCTGCTGCTTCATCATCATATGAAGAATCCCTCTCAAATTCTTCTTGTGCAACATCATTTTCTTCTTGTGGTCTTGGGAAATATGTTTCTTCTTCCTTATCTAAGTTAATGGGACTTTTATTTGTAAATATTTTAGGAATAGACATAACAGATATTTCATTTTCCATGGCCATGTTACTCTGCTGTTTGGCTCTTGTTCTAGGATACAAGGGTGAATTCATCAATCCTCTACTTTCCTGCTCTGTTTTATCCTGTACCTCTTTAATCTGTTCAGTAAAATGATTTTTAATCATGAATTCTCTCCACACTATGCCCTGTGATCTCACCTGATACTCAACTAGGATTTTGATCAATCCTTGATGATACATCTGTCCTGCTTTAGGCCTGCGTTCATGTTTTGTTGTTTCAATCATTCTCAAGAGGATCTTATATAGGAAATAAGGCAAATTAATCCTATCTTCTCCCTTAATATGCTGTAGAAGTTTAACATGATACAAATGGGCAACACTATATCCTCGATCACAAGTCAAAAACTTTTGGATGATCAAGACCAATTCTCCCCATGGTTCATTAAACCACTCCCTGGGTATTCCTTTTGTCCTATCAAATGTCCCCTTCCGGTTTTTCTCAAGGAAGAAAGTCCATGCTTTCTCCTTGAAGTGTAGGCCTTTGTAATACTTTTCCCCTATCATTGGCAAATCTAAGGCTTTGGACAAGTATTCTTGGGTTACTGGGACAATGATTTCTCCTACTCGAGTCTGGTCTTGACTGAAATTATTTATAAAGTCTTTGGTTATCTCCTCAGAATGGCCATTAAATTTCTGTAAGAAGCCTATCATTCCTGCCTGATAAAGTTTTTCTATAGTCTCTTTTCCCCAGCTTTCTATCTGAAATTTTGGCTCTACTCTGTTTGTCATTGTTTCTGTAAACCAATCAATGTAGGCCTCTGCTGTTACTAACTTCATTTTAACAATAAAAATCGTTTTTTTTTAAAATGAAATTCAGGAAGCAAAGAAGCTTACCTTCCTCCTCTGACTCAACTCAACTCTACCCTTTTTAACCTCTGTTATATTCCCTTGCAACAGCACTATTTGAATTCCCTGTTTAATGCAAACAACACCTGTATACTTCTGTTAATACACTGGTCTCTGTTTTTTTAATTAAATACACATGCAAAAATAACCATGTTTACTCATCTCCAAAAAAACATGATTTACTGTGTATATAAAAAAAAAACTAAAGAGTGCTCTCGGCCTCATCATCAAGTCAAAATTTCCAAAATGTTTTCGGCCTAAGCAAAGACATTTGCAAAAATTTCTGCTTGCAGACTCATCATAAAAACCATAAAAATGCAAAAAGGCTCTCGGCCTCAACCAAATATAAACACGGCTTCAACAACCCGACTCCCTTTGGCAACCAACAGTTCACTTGACTATCCGGCATTCGATCCCCTGTTTTGGTCAAAAACAAAAACAAAAATGCAGTGGCAGCAAGTGTTTATGGCGTTTTCCGTTTTCATGTTAACTGTTTGTTAGAATGTTAATGCACACAATTCACTCAACAGAACACGGTTCAGTGCGCATTTAGTCAACAACTACCGCCATGCCATAACAACTCTGTTCTTGACTTCAATCACAGCATTCCGTTAAAATTTCTAACGTGTTATCCATGCAATGAGTTTTCATTAAAATGCTGCGCATCAAAATCTATCAACATATCCGTAAGTGCTGTCAACTGGAGATAATCACGGATTTGTAGCGTTACCTGACTGTCAACGAGCGCGTGGAGTGTAACCGGGCGCTCCAAATCCCTATTACTTCGGTTAATTGAGCTGGTGGCAAAGAAAAGGATCTAACAGTTAATGACAAGCAATATCCCACAGTCGCCGAGCGTAAATAAACTTCACTGTTACCTGACTTAATCCCGAAAATCTACTCTCTCTGAACGTTGAAACCGGAACGATTTCCCTTCTTAAATCCGCCTTCTTGCTTCTCCGGGATGATTTTCACTATTTTGCTGCTTCAAACGCCTTCTCGCTTCTCCAGAATGATGTTTGCGCCTTCTTTCTGAGCTCTGGCAATGAGGACTGAGGTCTAAACGGTCATGAATTGACCGAGTTCATGGGTGTACTGTGCCTATTGGCATTATGATGCGCAGTTGGTATGGCCGTCCTCTTTGACCAGTCACCCGACTGTGTCATGAGGACGCCAAATCATCATTTTGTTTTGAATGTTATTGCCACCGCCGTGTGCTATTTTTGAATGATATGCACGTATGATTACCACCGTCGTGTGCTATTTTTGAATGATATGCACGTATCATTGCCACCGTCGTGTGATATGCATGAATTATTACCACCGTCGTGTGCTTATACGTGCAATGATATTCCGGCATTGTATATGCAATTATCATTTCACCATACCCTGCCAATTATACAACCCTGCCAGATCATAACAATCGTGCCATATGGCCGTCCTCCATCTTGTATGCGCCCTTTCCTATCATATACCTTCGCTTATCCTTATGCCATATGCGCGTTGGTTTCATATACCATATGTATTAACCTTATATCTTTTGCGTTGGATTTTATATAAATGGCTTTAACGCATTCCTTATTTGAACTATGGTATATAGTTTAATATAGCGCATTATTTGCTTTGCCTTATATGCACACCTTTATGATTTTAAAATGACCATCTTAGGTCATGTTTAAAATCATCACCATACTAATGCTTGAATTGTATGTGCAAGTGGAAAAAGTTGTCCTAGCTTGGTCTTTTGCTTCTAAAGAAAAATACTTAGGATTATAGGGAATATGTATAGGAAATGTGTATGAATGAAATGGAATATGTATAGGGGTAATAGGAATATAGGATATGTATAAGGAATAATGAATATCCTCAGGTACTAACTTTAACTTAACAAAAACTAAAAATTTCTAAGAAAAATTTGAATTTCAAGCACAAAATGACTATACATATACTCCCCTGGATGATGTCTGTACAGGTGGAATGAAATCAATTGATCAGATGTTGTAGATGGATCAAAAAGTAAATTTTATTGCTGCTCCTTGTTCTTCATGCTCTGGTTCTTGAATTGAAAAATCAGGTTCCTTTGTAATGATTCTTTGTTTCAGGTCCCTCTGCACTGCTTACATAATATGCACATGTTGTTTTGACATTGGCAGGTCTCTCAGGTCCCTCTGTATTGATTTATTATTTCAGGTCCCTCTGTTGACAATACAAGTTCCTTCTATACTTCAGCTTTCCAGCTAAAGATCTAATACAAGTCTCCCCCTTGTTTAAGATATGACTTGTCCTCAAGTCAATTGTTGATGGAGAGTACCTGTATTGAAATTATGTGAGAACAGTAGAACAAGAAAAAGGAATTCATAGAGTCCAAGTTGCCCTGGTTTTCCCCTATGAATTCTTGTTTGCTTAGTGCCAGTTGCCTGGTTTTCACTAGCAAACAAATTATTTTTTTTATGTTTTTTTTTTTTATTTTTTTTTTTTATGTTTTTTTTTTTTATTCAACTACAGGACTGGAAGATGGTTGAGCCTGGTGTGCCATGACTTCCAGTTCTGTATCTTCTGTCAGTTGTTTCATAAATGCTTCTTTACTGATAGGCCTATTATAAACTTTGAGCCTATGTCCATTCACTATAAAGGAGGTGGAGTCCTGGTCGATTGTTTTGATCTTGACTGCTCCATTGTCGAAGATTTCATCAATTTCATATGGGCCTAGCCAGTGTGTTGTGAACTTTGCTTTGAGGTCTTTGAACTTGGAGTCAAAAAGTAATGCCCAATCTCCCTTTCGAAATGTCTTTGTTTTGATATATCTGTCGTGCCACTTCATTCTTTGTTGTTGCACCAATGTAGTATGTTCTATGGCTTGTTGACGATGCTCATCCAACTGATTCAGTTCCATGATCCGCTGCTATTGTGCTTCTGTCAGGTCTAGTCCTAGTTCAGCTGCTAGTCTGTATGTTTGTATTTGAAACTCTATAGGCAATAAGGCCTCTTTTCCATATACTAACTGGTATGGACTAAAACCAGTTGTATTCTTCCATGTGATTCTATAGGCCCATAGTGCATCTTGTAATTTTTCAGACCAATCTTTTCTGTTCAGCTGTACTGTTTTTGTCATGATATTTTCTAGGACTTTATTTGTTGATTCAACCTGCCCATTTGCTTGAGGATGATATGGTGTAGATTTCATGTGTTTGATCTTGTATTTCTCTGTTAGATCTCGTACCAGCTTTGATGTAAATTGTGTTCCTTGATCTGTTACAATTTGTCTAGGTACTCCATATCTGACAAAGATTTCTTCAAAAAGAAAGGTGACCACTATATCTTCTGTTGCTCTGTTCACTGCTTTAGCCTCTGCCCACTTGGTTACATAATCTGTACATACTAAGATGTACTTCTTTCCATTTGATGGTGGATTGATGGGTCCAACAAAGTCAAGTGCCCATTGCTCAAATGGTTCTATGAGGACTTGTGGCTTCAGCGGCATCTCATCTCTTGTGATTGGTCTTCCTATTCTCTGGCAACTGTCACATTGCTTGACATATTTCTTAGAGTCTTTGAAGATGGATGGCCAGTAGTAACCCAGTTGCAGCACCTTATATGTTGTTCGTTTATCTGCAAAATGGCCACCACATGGTTCATCGTGACATGCCCTTAGAATATCTAATATTTCATCTTCTCGCACACATTTTCTAATTATCAAATCTGAACCAGTATAAAATAAATCACCATTTACCCAACTATACCTAGAACTCTCTCTAACAATTTTGTGTCTTTGCTTTTTAGTGAATTGGGTTGGTAACTTCCCAGAAGATAAATAGTTTGCAATGTCTGCAAACCATGGTGTTCTTACTGTGATAGCAAACAGGTGTTCATCGGGAAAGTTATCTGCAACCGGATTTGGATCATTGGGTGAATGTATGCGGGACAGAAAGTCAGCCACTTGATTTTCCTTGCCTGGCCGGTCTTGTATTGTGATATTAAATTCTTGCAGTAACAGTAACCATCTTGTTATTCTTCCATTGGTTATAGGTTTATTCATCAAGTATTTGATTGCTGAATGATCTGTATGAATGAAAACTTGATATCTTGTTATATAATGTCTGAATTTGTTTACTGCATGTATAACGGCTAACATTTCTTTCTCGGTGACTGTATAGTTCAATTCTGCAGGTGTTAGATTCTTGCTTATAAAGTATATTGCATAATTGAACAAGTTCTCTTTCTGTCCAAGGGAGGCACCTATCGCAGTATCAGATGCATCAGTTGATATATGAAATGGCAAAGACCAGTTTGGCCCACGGAGAATGGGTGCAACTGATAATTTCTCTTTGAGATTTTGAAATGCATTTTGACAGTCATTTGTCCAGTGAAATTCAATATCTTTTGCTAATAGTTTAAACAGAGGTTGGGCTATTTTACTGAAGTTTTCAATGAATCGTCTATAATAGCCTGCATAACCTAAGAAACTTCTTACCTCTTTCTGTGTTGTAGGAGGTATTAAGTTTACTAGGACTTGAATTTTTGTTGGATCCACTTTAATTCCTGAAGCAGAAATATGGTGTCCCAGAACTATTCCTTCTGTCAACATTATATAGCATTTCTCATTGCTTAATGACAAATTTGTTTCAATGCATCGTTTCAGCACTTTCTCAAGATTATTTAGGCAATCATTATATGCGTTTCCATAAACTGTAAAGTCATCCATATAAACCTCTACACATTCATGAATTAGATCAGCAAAAATTGCAAGCACTGCTCGTTGAAAAGTGGCAGGTGCATTACATAAACCAAATGGCAAAACATTATATGCATAGGTTCCCCATGGGCAAGTGAATGTTGTCTTGTCTTGGTCTTCTGTTGCTATTCTAATCTGGTTGTACCCGCTAAACCCATCCAAGAAAGAGAAGAATTTCTTTCCAACTAATGAATCTAACACTTGATCAATAAATGGTAGAGGAAAATGATCCTTTAGTGTAGCTTTGTTTAGTTCTCGATAATCCACACATACCCTCCACTTTCCATTTTTCTTTGGAACAATAACCAGTGGAGAAACCCATTGACTATCTGAAATAGGATAGATGAATCCAACATTTAACAATTTTTGTAGTTCTTCTTTCACTATTTCTTTCATCATGGGATTCATTCGTCTTTGAGGTTGTCTTACAGGTTTGAGTTGATCATCTGTATAGATGTGGTGGACACATGTGTTAGGATGGATTCCTTGCATGTCAGTATAATCCCAGGCAAAAGCTTTTGAATATTTCTGTAATAATGCAATTACCTCTTGCTCTTGTTCTGATTGCAACTCATTTCCAATGTTTAAATGTTTTCCAGGACTTACCTCAATTGTTTTTGTTGATGGATTGGAGATTGTGTTTACAGGAAAGATGTCTATAAAATATTTTTGCAAAGATTGAACAGTACAAGTTTCCTGAAAGCATTGATTCAAAAGGTTATTTGCAGCTTCATATTGAACTTCTCTAAGCTGCTCTGAAATACTTGGTTCTGAAATGAAAAGATCCATTAAGTCTTCATTCTCTTCTTCTTCTCTTAAATCAAAGAATTGATTTATACTTAAAACTGATTTAGTTTGCTGTTTTTCTTGAGCTTCAAGCACTGATTCTAAAGAAGTTGATTGTGTAGGTGAATAAAGAGCAATATGTTTCCTTTCATCTCCATGTGAAATAATCATACTTCCTGATCTGCATCCTATGAAGGCATTAGCGGTAGCTAACCATGGTCTGCCTAAGATTAGAGGATGTCCTCCCAAATTTGTTTTTGGTTGCAAGATAAGGAAGTCAACAGGATACTCCCATGAATCCAAAGAGACTATGATATCTTCCAATATTCCTTCAGGAACAACTTTAGATCTATCTGCTAACTCTAAGATTGTAGAGGTTGATCTAATGTTGTTCAAATGCAAAGTTTTCATTGTCTCCATTGTCATTACATTTATAGCTGCTCCCAAGTCTATTAATGTGTTGGGTACTAAGAAATTATTTATTGATATAGTAACCATAGGGATACCAGGATCAATATATTTTTCTACCATGGTTTGTGTAGACATGAGACTTGCTAGTTTACCAATGACTTGGATTGTAGTAGGATCCTTCTTCTTTTTCTGTGATTTCTTAATGCACAATTCCTTTATTGTTTTAGCATATATTGGTATTTCTTTAATTGCCTTCAACAAAGGAATTTTTACATAAGCATTTTTTAACTCATCTAAAATATCAAATTCGGGAAGGTTTATTTCTTTTTGTTGTTCCACTAACCTTTCAGGATAAGGTGGTGTTTGTGTTGTAATGTTTGTTCCTTTCTGAATTTGTATCTTAGTTTGTGATGTTTCAGGTGATTCTCCTTGTTCAATTGGTTCTTCTATGATTGGAGGAGAATCCTTTTTAAGCACTTTTCCAGACCTTAGATGGACTTCATTAAGAGGAAGAATTGAATATGTGGGAAAACATGTTGCTTCCTCTACAGTGTATGCAGCTTTGTCCACCTTATTATTTGGATTTGCAATTGGTTGGGCTGGTAATTGAGTTGGTCTGGGTTGATTTGTGGGTAGCTGTAACTGTTGTGGTTGGGTCAACAACTGTGGAGGATTCTGCTGCGGATATGGGATGGATTGTGGATATGCAGAATGTTGTTGTTGAAATGGTATGGATTGTGGATATTGTGGATATGTAAATGGCTATTGGTATTGTTGCTGGTATTGTTGTTGATACTGTTGAGGTGGCTGGTTTCCATAACCATATCCTCTCCAACCTTGTGCAGGTTGTTGTGGATATTGTTGTGGAGGCCAAGCTTGCCATGGCATTGGAGGGGTCCAAGGATTTTGAGGTGGATAAAGGTAATTTTGTTGAGGAAATTGTTGCTGATTTTGTTGAGGCATCCTAGGTTGCCATGGTCTTCGTGGTGCTACATAATAAAAACCTTCCATTCATGGCACTTCTTCCATTGAATTCATTTGTAATTCTTTCAATTTTAGACAATTTTCTGTGGAATTCTTTTCTGTACAAAGACCACAAACCTGAACACTCTGAACACTATCCAAAGGACATTCTCTCAATGGATGTTTCTTTCTACATTTGGGACAAAAGATTGCTAGAGCTTGTTCTTGTTCTTCTTTCCTCTTATTTGCCTTTAGCACATCTACTTGTGTCCCTAATGTACTCAAGAGATCTGTTTTAAAATTCTCCAATAAACTTCCTATTTCAGCTCTTG